>CM043015.1:23175207-23361986 GCA_023690525.1 Holotrichia oblita | reverse complement strand
AACAATAGATTAGAATTTGACGTGTATAGAAAGGAAACCAGTACACTTCGCTACATTCCTTCAGACTCCCATCATTGTGTGCAACACAAAATGGCAAGCCTGAATTTTTTGGTCCACAGACTTCTCACTTTTCCCTTGAACAAGGCGAGGTATGAGAAAGAGCTTAAAATTATAAAAGATGCGGCCAAGTGTAATGGTTTCCAGTCTCAGCATATCTATAAGTTAATTAGGAAGTTTAATTATAAGAAAACTGAAAGAATCTACGACTTTTCGAGAGGATGTTAAAGCTTCACCCGTTGTGACCCTTCCTTACGCTCCCTTTATCACTAAAGGTTTGAGTAAAATCTTCAAAGAGCTAGATCTCAGAATAGTTTACAGTTCTGGGACTAGTTTACGAAGTCTCATCGGTAACCCTAAAGATAAAATACAACCTCTAGAAAAGTCAGGTATTTACGAAATCAATTGTAAAGATTGTAATCAAATATATATTGGGCAAACCAGGAGAGCAGTCTCAACTAGATTCAAAGAGCATATGGCTCATCTTAGATTTAATAGAATTAAGAAATCGAGCGTTGCCCAACACAAATAAACAATTGAAAGTTTATAAATGTTTTCGAAAGTTTAGAAATATATAAAAATAAGTCATGTGTAATGAACTGTGACAATGGACCTATACCGTATTCGTCATTGTTTCCGTTAATCGGAAATAAATGATGCGTATCGGATTGACCGTGCATAACATTTAGGTTACATGTTTTTGTAGGTTTTATTTTAATTTAGTTTTATTATCGCCTTGATAATGACAGCATTGCTGTTGAAACGCGTCGGTGTTTTAGTTAAAACTTGTTTGGTGTTCAGTGGGTTAAAGTGTTTAGTGTTCTACTTCTGCACCAAGAGATCCAGTAAAGAACGAGGAAAATAGGTATTCAACAGAATATTATTACGATATTGGTATGGGAAAAGATAAAACGGCAGATTGAATTAATCAAGCAAAAAGTTGAAAGGTTTTTTTGAGGAAAAGATTTGGTGTGAATGAAGTCGTGAAGAGCGGTTAACGGAGAGAGAAGAAATGGAGAGCAGTTGATTTGTTGATATTTTTTACATTGAAGGCGCGTCAACCTAAATTAAAAGAGGATGTGTTTTATTTTTAAAACAAAATTTTGAAGTGTTTAATATATATTGTTCTTTTTTATATCTATAGATCACGATGATTCTGCGAAACGTTAAGCAAGAAAACTAGCCTTAACTTGTGAATAGTTCCTAATAACTGTGTGTGGTCGTGTGACGTCATTGTTGAATCTCTTTTGTTTAGTTACATACTTCTGATACCACAGTTTTTCCTTTCATTACTACAAACTAATATAATTCTATTCAAACACTTTGTGAAAGTGGAGAATAAACCAATGGAAACATTTTAACAGCAACTAGACAGTAAAAATATTACAAAATGATTAATTGAACTATTATTTATTAAGTTCCTCCAGTATTTATTGCTTTTAGAATATCAATTATGAGTTTCTGTACACATTACTTCCCATTAGATAACCTTGAATATGAAACGTCTAGTATATAAACAAATAAACCAAAGCATCATCGCAATTACAAATAACCAATTCATACTCGTATTTAAGCTTCCATATTGCATGTGCTGACCACACATCGTCTCAAGTTACAAATTAAAGCTTATAATATCGTATACACATAAGCATGCTGTTACATGAGGTCCGTAGCGGTCACTACACCGTACACACCGATCACATGATCAACATTATTAAATCAACTAATTAAATGCTCCACCTACTCGAACCGCCCCATCTCATTACGTTAATGTGCAACTCTTGACTTGGGCGGGGTCAAACTTCCATGGCCCGGCTTTGATGTGTGACTGTCACGCGTTACCTAAGTAGGATGCCCAACATTGAACAAGCATTGTACTACACCTAAGGGTTTCTCGATTGTTTATTAAATGACAAGTCGATGCGTACATAACGCAGGTGTACATTAGACGAGGTGGAATTAGATTGATTTTTAATCAGACAAGAGGCCCTGCTGCGCGCGATGCCAGAGCATGTTATGTGACAGCATTTATTATGATTCAGAAGACGGCTAATGGGATTTGTTATTGTGTTATAACCGGCAGGTTATCTGTACGTCAACGACCTACAAGGATTTATTATGGTATATGATGTCATTTCCTGTAGTTTCCTGATGCGATAACAGCTATAGAAGGGCTTCAATGGCAAATGCAGCTACTTTGCAGTATAATTTTGCATATCACTGGGGTAAAGAAACTTTAAGAAACTAATTTTTAAATCAGAAGAATTTAATTTTATTTTGACAAGCCGTTGGCCATTGAAATTAATCTGGTAGTTCCATAAAGTTGGAGGAGTTCGATAACTTGTTGGCATTTTGAAGGTAATTTCATAATATCTCTCTCATCGAATCCCTCGTTCCTATTGGCAAAACATTGAGACAGTCGATTTCCACAAGCCTCTTTTGAAGCGAACTTTGCACCAGCAAAATTCTTTGCCATGGACAGAAACAGATGGTATTAACTTGGTGCCAGGTCCGGTCTATAAGGTAGATGCATAAGAACCTTCCAACCAAGCTCCCGGAGCTTCTGGCGAGTCACTATCGATGTGTGTGTGGCCTGGCGTTGTTCTGATAGAACACAATTCCTCTCCTATTGGCCAAAGCTGACCGCTTCGAGGCGATTGCTTTCTTCAGACGGTTAAGAGTTTTGCCGTAAGGGAGCATCTCATAGTAGATAAGTACATAGATAATTCCCTGCTAATCCCAACAAACACACAGCAAAATCTTCCTGGCCGTCAATCTCTGGCTTGGCCACCGTTTCCGCCGGCTCACCACGATTTGACCCAGACTTTTCATCACAAGTCACCAACCTCTTCAGAAATGGGTCGATTTTGTTGAGATTCAGCAGCGATTTGCAGATGGAAATTCGGTCCATGAGGTTTTTCTTGCGGTAACTCGTGTGGCACCCATCCATCGAACTCCTTTTTGTATCCAGCCCCATTCAAATTGTTTCAATGGTTTTTTGTGCAATCTTTACCTCTTGGGCAATCGAAACAGTGCTGAAAGACGGTCGGACTCGACAATGTTTATCAGAGAGGTATTATGAAATTACCTTCAAAATGGCAACAACTTGTCGAACAAAACGGCGCATATTTGACCTAAATCGGATCATTTGTGATGTTACGTGGGTTCAATACAAAAACATATGATTACGAATACAAATAACAACTCTACTTATCATGCGATTGCCCTCAATGAATTATTTAAACTTTTTTAAATAAAAGAAAATTGATACGGTAAATAAATTTGCTGCATTCTTCTACTTTTTACAAAATTATTTATTTAACTAACCTGATTACCTACGATAGATATCTATAAATACCATTTTCTATTCCAGATCGCTTATAATCTATGATGCGCACACAAGATCTTCTTATTGCATCCCTCGGTGATATGCCCCTGCTTATACGGATCTATATGTCCTGGATTATGGTTATTCACGAGAATTTGTTTAATTTTATCTTCTTGATAACACCGGAACCACAATTAAAGACTCCTGTACGATAGCTAATATCATTACACATTCTAACTATGGCAATTAAAGCCTTCAATTTCATGCAAACGTAATGGATTCGTTTTTGCTACACCTTATAATATAATACTCGTATATCAATAATAAAAGAAGCCCAAAAATATTCTGAAACCAAGGCCATCACTTCCGGTAAATTATTTGGTCGCACTACTCTACGTATGAGTTAGAAATATTGCAAGAAATCATTGTTTTCTTCTGCCAGGATGTCAGACCACTTTTTCGATTATTTGGCACTTTTTAGCAACTAGTATTTGGAACATTTGGATAAACAAAAATGTCTTGTTCGATGCAATATTTCCTTTTAAACTCGATTATGGCAATATACAACCTATGTCTTTCACTTGTTTCGAATTTGGCAATAACAAAATTTCTACCAAGTCGGAATTTCTTCCGGTAATTTCGAGGCACATTCTGCTAGGACTGAAATTAAGAAACGACATATTATTACACTGATCCACTTTAGCCCATTTTTTTTTATAAATATATCCGAAAATAGAGCAAACATTTGTCTCAAATGAAATTTCAAGATATGCCTGTGTTGCACCATGTCAATTACATCTTTTGAATATATATTTATCATATCCACTGTCCTTTTGGCTTTTAGAGTGTGACAGTTTAGTTGCCACGCTTAAAACGTGTAAAACGCATAAAATTTTATCCAAATTTCAATAATTGTTCATCCAGTCTACAACCCCTTAACTACCGACAAAGCAATGTCTAAGATCGCAACTGTTGACAAACTACCAACTAGCTCTGTCTATAAGGAATGTACAGGCTGGTCAGATAAGAATGCAAAGTGTGAAAACTGAACCTATTCGTCGTAGAGACTTGCGGTAAAAATTTTTAATACTAAAGTGGTCAAAAGAAGACTGTGGAAAATATTTTCAGATTTCCAAGATGCTCGCCAGAGGGCGTAACCGGCATCTTAAACATTACATTTACTTGAGTAATTTTTGTTTAACACTTTTTGATGTATCTATTAAAATAAAGTGGTGGAGGGTAATTAAATGTTTTTTTAAATAAATAGCTGTAACTCCTAGACTACTGAACTGATTTTAACAAACTTGGTCTCATTGAAAAATGCATTTATTGCTCCATCAAACCTATCTTACCTGTGATATGTCTATTTCTTAGTGATGCCGCTAGAGCGCGCTTTTTGATATAATAATAGCAAATTCCAAAATACTCTAAAAAATTAAATGCAATAATATGACTTTTGTTCATAAAAATGTATCGAAGTGATACCTAAATAGGCTAGTGCAAACCGTATTTCGATATCTTATGCGTAGCCTGAAATATCGCAAAAAGAAGATTTAGTTATCATATAATTTTAAAAAGAAACTATTACACCGGTATTTATTGTTATTTATTTGTGTTTTTTCAAGATTCAATTTATCATTTTAAAAAATAAAAGTATTCCTAGTTCAAGAAATTGTAAGAAAAACGTGTAGGGGCATAGTTATCAATGCATATAATATGCAAGTGCAAGGTACGCAGAATATGAAGAGTAGGCCATGGAGGAAAAACAAATGTCTAAAATCAACAAATTATACTTATAGAGGCAGTGTAATTTATGTTTTTTGCACACACAAGTAAGGTTTAAAAGTATTGAAATGCTTTTTAATAGTGATGGAAACGTTAATTTTCATAATATGCATTATTGGTCTGACAACAATCCTCACTAGTTGCGCGAGGTCCAATATCAAAGCCATTGGAGTCTCAATGTGTGGTGTGATATCCTGGGCGGAACCAGGATCAACCACTAAACGATGCCACGTTTTTTGATTTTCTGGTAAATCAATTACCTTTCTATTAGAAGATGTGCCATTGCAATTACGGCAAAATATGTTTTTGCAACTAGATGGTTGTCCAGCACATTTCTCAAGAAGAAGATCTAAGATATCGCCAGAGGTGGATTGACCGAGGATGATTTCCTTGGCCTCCCCGATCCCCAGACCTCACCTGTTTGGACTTCTATCTCTGGGGTCGGTTGAAAGATACTGTTTACCAAATTCCACTAACAAAGAGAGACGACATGAAAATACGAATACAACAGGCCATTCGTAGCCTGTCAAGAGCAGAAATTGAAGCTGCTGTAATGAGTACGCATGAGCGGCTCCAACAGTGCATTGAGTGTGATGGAAGACCATTTCGAGCATTTAAGGAGGCATTAAGTTTTATTTCAAAAGCAATCCTTTTGTCTTATTATGCCCCTACACATTTTTTAAATTTTTTGAACTAAGAATAGTTTTATTATTTAAAAATTATAAATTATGCAATTGAATCTTAAAAAAACACAAATAAATAACAATAAATACCGGTATAATAGTGTCTTTTTAAAATTATGATAACTAAATCTTCTTTCTGCGATATTTCAGGCTACGAATACTACACGCTACACGCTACATTTTTATGAAAAAAAGTCGTATTATTGCATTTAATTTTTTAGAGAATTTTACAATTTTCTATTATTATATCAAAGAGCGCCCTCTAGCGGCATCACTAAGAAATAGACATATCACAGGTAAGATACGTTTGATGGAACAATAAATGCTTTTTTCAATGAGACCAAGTTTGTTAAAATCTGTTCAGTTGTTTAGGAGTTACAGCTGTTAATAACAAAAATATTTAATTATCCCCACCACTTTATTTTAATAGATACGTCAAAAAGTGTTAAACAAAAATTACTCGAGTAACGCTTAGCTTTAAAAAGCATATATTTTTTGGTAATATTTACTGGGTGGATTTCAGTGAAAAATCACTTTAAATGTTTAAGATGCCGGTTACGCCCTCTGGTGACCATCTTGGAAATTTGAAAATATTTTCCACGGTCTTCTTTTGACCACTTTAGTATTAGAAATTTTTACCGGAAGTGTCTACGACGAAAAGTTTCAGAGATACAGCACTTTGCATGCTTATCTGACCACCCTGTACAGTTGTGTCACTAATGATATGCAAGTACGCATGTGATCCGCTTTACCCCGTATGATCTGTTTTACCCTGTTCGACAGTACTCACGTCGGTAACCTTATCTCCTCGATATTAAAAATCTGTCGAACGTTAGTTTAGTTCAAGGTACGTTCAAGAAGAGTAAAGTAAGAATTCACACTTTGTTTTATAATTTTTAATCCATGGGCAGTAGAAATTTTTCTCAAATGAGAACTAAAAACTACTTTGTATTGAATGTGTTGATTGTGGTGTTTTGGAGGTGAAACACTGCTTTCTGTGTTACATTTCTACATTCAGTTCAAACATCCAGTTCTTCAAAACCTCAAACAATTCTGATCATATATGTAGTAGACTCGACACGCACATGCATTGTAAGAAATGTTATTAGTGAAGAAAGTAGCAACAAGCAATCAGAACTCAATTATTCAAAAGACAATACAACAAGGAAATCCAAAGAAAACGAAACAAATGAAATACTAAACTTTTTCACTTTTTCAAAAAATATATTTTCCTCGGATACACATATATTATTTCAAACGAGAAAAAGAATAAAGAAACGGGACTTAATAAGGTACACTGGAACCTCAGAAGCTGGTTGAGTAGAAAGCCGACGACCTGGTATGCTCCATTCATAAATGAGGAGGATCCCATCTTACATCACCTCAACAGTTTCAATCAACACCTACAGTTCAGTATTAAACCTGAAAATAATGGATCTATCCCTTTCCTGGATATTAAGATTTGTAATACTCCGGACCAAAAAATTATTCTATATTGGTACATTAAAAAATAGAAGTCTTCGGCCCCCTTCCTAAATAAAGTGGCTCCACATAATCATACCAAATCCACCGACTTGAACTCCAGGATCATCATCATTGATTAGCAATAATTTGCTAAGAAAGCAATTTTATCTGGAAAAAAATGTTTTTATCATTTATAAAATTTAACTGCTTGTTTTTCTAACTTTTGTCTAAATCTCACTTAAATATTTATAAACAATAGCATTAGCAAGAAATAACAAATTTGGAAACGTCTCCTAATATTTCAACATTAATTACCATAATTAAATTTTATGTTTTATTAAACAACTTGACGAAAACATTCCTTGAACACATCTCCAGACGTTGTCGTTTAAAAAAGAAAGACATTACACACAAACATTATCTAAATGCCTTGACCAGTCAAGACCAAAGTTACCGCCAACCTTTTGCATCCTTCAATAATAGTAACACAAACACTCCTTTGTGAGATTCTATTCCACTATACTTTAGAACATAAATCGGCAAGATATAACGACATCTCAAACCTGTATTACAGATCTACTAACCTCGTTACTAAAAAAGCTACCTCATCTTCTTATCAAATCACCTGTTTTACTTCTTTTGTTTTAATTAACCGTTGTTCGGGGGAAGAAAGAAACTCTCTGTCGCTACTATTCGACTGATACATACGGACATATTTATTTAATAGGATCCTCCTTTGTGGTCGGACCGAAAAACGATTTACTGCTATCTGTGTCGTAAATATAACGGGAGCTCTTTGGCTGCTGATGACTCTCGCCCGATAACCTTAATTAATGAATTAACTGGCAAGGGCCTTAATTCTTAGTAATTATTAACAACATGGAAACATAAGTCAAGTCATACGGTCATAAAGATACTGAGCGTCTTTATTTATTGGCGGATTATTGTTTACATTGTACGTGAAATGGTGTGAGATAACGACGTTTATGTTTGATTAATAAATTTCTCGGTTATCAACGATTGGTGCATAATAATTATACGATCTATGAGCGCTGGACGGATATCTCTTTGTGACTAATGGATCGCTTGAAATTTTTCATGCTGGGAATCCTTCGTAGATTTTATGTTGTACTGTTATACAATGATATGAAGAGGATCTCAAGATCATTATTGATAACTATTTACAGTTTAAGAGCTTGTATTTGTATGCTCGCTTTCCCAAGCTTTTTATTATTTTGAACAATTCAGGGTAGTGGAAGTGATATTCAACATTGGTCAAAATTAATTTATTAGCTTTACTAATCTGCAGAACTTCAAACCATTTAAGTTAGTGTTAATTTTTAATTCACGCTTGGGCGAAGAACTAAAATCTCTTCGCAAAGAACAATAGTGGAAAAGCGTATCATCTATTATTCCAGACAATCTTAGATCTTTGTGGTGTCTGGTGAAGTCTCGAAAGCTTATACAAAATGGGTCCAATCAGCGACTCCCTTTACAAGGCCTTAACGGCAATGTCTACAGCACGTGATATGGTTGATTGGGAGGAAGTACTGTCGGGTATCAGCCTCCAGAAAAATAAAAATTAGGCCCCGGAGGCTAACGGAATTGTTTAAATGTCTACCCAAAAATGTCATTGGCACCTTGGTAAACATTTTTAATACCATGGTAAATGTCAAGAAGAATCCTCAACTATCATCTATCTATAGGCCGATAAGCCTTCTCTGGAATTGTCCAAAATTGGGGGTTGGTAAATCTCGCAAGAGGTCGTGATATCATCAACGGGGATAATTTTCTACCGGACGTCCAGTATGACTTTCGAGAGGGCTTATCGCTAGACTTACAGCTTCTTCGAAGGAAATACGCCATGCTTTGGAGCTAACACACTCTATGGGTGCAGTTTTTCTGAACTTCGTCCAGGCATTTTACACGGTGTGGCATGATGGTCTGATTTTCAAAGTGAGCAGTTTGAATATCTATCCGCGTGTGATTTCTCTTGTACGGTTCACTGTTGGAGCCCGAATTATTTGTTTTATACAACAGTGGTACCGATTAATGTTTGTCGGTCTCTGCTGATGATACAACGATTTATACTTTATCTATCTATTCCTTGTACTCGTGTGCAAAGGATTGCAAAAATCTGTCGACGAGTTGTGCGAGTCGGTTCGCAAGTGGCGGCTGGTCATTAATCCCGCCAAATGTGTGGCGATCAGCTTTTCAAAGAAGTACCACTCCCTCCTCTAACATTAAAATTAAAGCACAAGTATCTTGGCGTGGTGCCTGATACGAGACTTACATTTAGACACTGTCTAGTTTTCGATGGTGAAGCCTCGATTTATTGGAGCACGTTCGATTCTGGCTCCACTGATGTGCTGGAAGCGTTCCTTAGGTTTGAGACTGAAATTGTGCATCTTCACCTTGTTTCTTCGACCGATATTGACGTATGGGGCTCTCATCTGGTGCAGCGCTTGTAAAACGCAGATCAAGAGGTTCAATGTTTTTCAGAACATGGTGCTGCGCATGATTGTGGCAGCATCCTCATTCGTAACCAACGCCCAGATCCGTACGGATCTTGAAGTTCCATTTCGATTAAGTGATTATGCGCTGACACTAACCAGGAAAGCTTTAGGAAGTGCTACGCGGTCGGAGATCCTGCTGGCCCAGCATCTTGGGAAACAGAACCCAGATAGGCCACCACCTAGTGTCCAGACCTGTGCAATGTAATTATAGAGTTTTTGAAACAGGTTTTGTGAAAGACTAATTGGTCGAGGATTCTAATCAGCAGGATCACCTGATTTGGCACCCTTAGATTAGGATATTTTAATGCTTCATATTTAGATTGTAAATGATGAATAAACAAAAAGAAAATTGTTTTTCGAAACCTACCACAAAATTTAAAAATAATTAAAGACGAACCCCTCTTTGCAAAAACAGAAAATTCTACAATTCAATTATCAGCAGTCGTAAAATTCATTCAACATTTCCTATCCTTAATGAAAAGATTCTCAAACATTTACAAACACAAATTCGTTGCTAGACTAATTCGAGTAAACTCTTTAAAGGTCAGTCGAGAATGCCAGTACAATAGACAATAAAACAAAAGTAATTTTGATAACGTTAGGCCCAAAACGGGTCGATGGCCGCAGTTGTTAGGCGGCTGACTATTGTTGTGAGAGGACGATAGGCGCCGGGGTTCAATTCTCTGGAGGGGCGGCGACATTTTTTCAGAGAGTTTAATCCCGGATCGACTTGCCATTCGCTGTTGGGAGCAAAGTGATTAACAGCGCGGCATCATAAAAGGCGATATGAAGCTGTCACAAAGCCAATTGAACACAACATACACACACAAAAACTACACCGCGAGAGTTGCAGTGATAGCCAGACAAGCGATATAGTTTACGGAGTCACTGCAACTAAGCACCCACCACATTAAAAAAAAAATCAAGTAAAATATATTTGTTTATTGCTTCTGATTGGTTCAAGTTCATTAGAGCACACAAATGGTTTTATGCTCATAGTAAAAAAATTAGTGGTACCCACTGATGGCTAGGTGATATGGTTTTTTTGGCTTTTTGTTTTTTTTTGAATTAATGTCAATGATGTACCTATTCTTACGTACATTCTACTTTAATAACATATTCAACACATTTACCAATATTGGTTTTTATTGAGATGAACTAACTGAAGAAGTTCAGATCGAACCACTTCTTTATTGGATTGAATATTTTTTGATTTCAATCAAACGAGTTTTGTAGATGTTGTGTGAACTTCAATTTTACAACTATGGTATGTAGTATTATCCATAACATAATAGCATTGTCTAGTAGCACTGTTAATATATTTGAAACCATCTGTCAAATATATCAGCATTCATTTCTTCATGATAATCAGTTATCTTTTTACCTTCAAAAAGTAATAAGCTTTTCTCCACAAAACCAGCTTCAGGTCTTATGTGCAAAATAATAAGACGTCTATCTTTCTCTGTAGTATTACGTAACGTTTGGTATGACTTTCGTTTAGCCATGTTTCGTCTAAATAATAAATCGGAATCTTTAATTGTCCTTTACCATTTTCGTGCATTAGTGGTGATTTTTCTTTCAGCTCTTTCTCAAACGTAGGAAGTTTATTTTTATAAAAAAAAAAAACCTTTGAGTTAATTTCCTTATAGAATTCATGACAATTTTCGTCATAGTCAGCAACTAAAGAGTGTCCTCCAAAACTCTCCTTCGGTGGAGTAACTTGCCCCTCCTTCTTATATTCTTTTATGGTCCGATAGATAATAGACAGTGCCAAAGATATATTAAATATAATTATACTGAAATGTTATGCGCAGCTAATGATGGTAATGTCTCATAGTACCAACCTATCCTAGCCGATATTCTTACGGTAGTACCAGTAATCCTCATTCTTGGGTTGTCAGCTCGTAGTTTTTGAATGTACTCAGCTTCTCAATCACAGATAGATATACCAAATTTTCGCCTTCTCGGTGGTGATATTTACGTTCCAGAGGTACTGCTACTTCCTTCATATCCGATAACAACGCTTACAAAATGTTTTCACTGTAATACATTATCGACATATAGATAACTAACATTAGCAATTGCCGTAATTGAGGGAACATGAATAATTATTTAGGATATATTCATGGAAGTTTTAATAATTTGCGATTGTTATTTATTAGGTAGTTGATATAGATTCGTTCCATCGTGTATACATAACTAATAAACAGTGAACCCCACCGTACAAATCGTAGTCTAATTTCAGCATTGAATCAGTGTTAAATATTTTTTACTGTGTAAAGAATGGTGTGCCTGTTTGGATTAATAGCAAGTTCCTCTGTAACATAATTCATTAGTTGCCGCATTAATATTTCGCGTGCCTGTCATCTTCACCGACATTTTAAATTAACAATTAAATCATAAATGAGTATACACTGAAACGTTTTCGGGAAAGCGATCTTAAATTTGTTGAAATTATTCTAATGCAAGTTCGCCGTGAAAGGCCATATTTCACAGTTAAAATACGTTCCCATTATTTAGCCCCGCTTGACAGTGTCTACCTAGGATTACTACACTTAAAACCTACTAATTAACTCGGCAAATATTTATGTACTGTGTATACACGGGGTATTATACCTGAGTTTGTATACAAACCCCGAACTACTTATTGTGATAATTATGTATTTAAATAAATTATATAGTTTTACTGAAATTTGACTTGAATAAAATGCATTTTATTACATTACACATGCATCTTTAATTACTTAATTAATGCTTTAATAGCGCATCAAAGAAAATTAACGCTAAATGCGGAAAGTGTGCGAAGACGAACTTGAAAAGAGAAATCTCTAATTGTCCAGGCAGGCAGAATTGCCTCCGCCGATCCTGAATTAATTCACACTAAATTAATCTCTAACCAAAAGTTCTATTACACATTAAGAGAGCGAAAAACGTCCCTAATTGCTCCGTTAATTCTTCCCACGAATGTCAACTTCAATTTAAAAGAAGCCGCATCCACTCCTGCGACGACCCTTCAGTACCCCATCCCCCGGTTATATTACTCCTTTTTCTCTTTTTACACGCCACAGCATCCGAAAAACACGAACAGATCAACGACTACAGACAAAGAAATAGGGAAGAATAGGAGTTATAGGGAAAAGGAGAGGAAGACATTATAGGGGGATAGAGAATACTCTGGCACTTTTCATTTTTAAATGGGAGTCCGAACAATAATTAGGAATTCCTTGATTATTTCACGTAATTGTCCCGGGGCCTTAGAACTTCTTAAGAGTGTCATTAGCAATAATGGATGAGGCGGTTCACCAATCAGGCGACCGAGTAGGGACTCGGAACCTGGCAATCGTTAGTTGTGAATAAATTATTGCTTCTCAATTAGTCCGTCTTAAAGGAAAAAGTCGTCGGATTCGAAAATTACTGCGCGCCACAATTAATTCAGCGGCTTTGTGCCTGTCTTTCTTCCTGAACGGTCATCTTTCTTCTAACTACCGTGACGGTTTTTCTTCCGTTAGGAGCAATACGGCGAAATTTCAACGTGATGATTGGTTCCGTTCATGAACGTTGAAATTCCCACTGCTATTCTTCTGACAACTATAATCGATGTAATTTTCCAACTGAAGATTTTACAGATTAATATTTAACATCCAGGTAAAGCCAAGTAATAAATAATAAAAATTATTGAATGGTCTGTTTAAATTTCAATCCCATTCTCGTCAATATTGGAGCAGAAAAAGTAGAGTTTGACTAGCATTATAGTAGCCAACGACAAAAAAATCAAAGTGCGTGTTAACGAAACCTCAACTATTTCAAAATTTTAACGGACCTAAGTTTTCTGCAATTTTGGAGCAGATTATGCAGTTTTTCTTCTTGGGACAATTGAATATCTCTTTCACAGTGACATAGACATGGCAGAATTTATAAAAAGAGAAGTCCAAAATCATGTGCTGCTCTTTTGTTTTCGAAATATTTGAACTTGATTAATCAGACTGCTCTAGATATAGTCACTTCACATACCACTGGCGGAAGTGGATTTTTCGACACAAGCCTTGTTAAAAAAGAGTTTGGTATCTTCGAGAGAGTTACAGATTAACACATACGAACACACAACCTTTTTGTTTGATTAACTAGAGTGAAAATAAAGGAAACACTGTTAGATTTGGAGCTTTTAATCCTGATTCTAATCGAGAAACTCACTGGTACTGATAAACCGTCATCGAGACATGATTCTCTTTTCTTTCTCTATTTGTTTCTTGACTGATTTTTGATTTGCCTACCTCAGGAGTGAAACTAGGTACAAATCTAGTTCTTGCTTTGGTGAGATCCGCAGCTTTTTGTACGAGGGATGTCCGGTTACCGGTTACCGGTTCATCTTGAAGTACGTCATCGCTTTCAAACCTTTTACCCGACAAATGAGCTTTCAATGGCCCAAACAAATGAAAATCAAAAGGAGCCATATCTGGACTATGGGATGGATGGATAATAATTAATACCAATAACAAAAAAAAATGTGTTTCTGAAGCCAGGCCTTCGTCTGATTTGAGGTGTACGGTCTTGCATTGTCATGCAACAACCGAATTCGTTCCTCTTTGTTTCTGTCGAATAGCTTGGTGTAGTTTTTTGTGAGTTTGACCATAAATATTGCTGTTGATTGTCATTCTCGGTGGCAAAACCTCTATGAGCAAAATGTCTTGCATATCCCAAAGCACAGTGGCCACTGTCTTTTTTGCAGACTGCTGAACTTTGAATTTTTTCGGAACTCGGATGTTTCCACGTTATAGCGTCTTTTCTTGATTCGCAGATATAATAGTGCACCCACGTTTCGTCTCCTATAACTATAGACTCTATAAATCCTCTTTCCTGATGATAGCCCGTTAAAAGTCCCAGTGCCGCCGTCATTCATTGTATTTTGTATTGGTGTGTCAACAGTTTTGGTACCCATCTCGCGGACACTTTTCGATAGCCTTATTCCGATACCATTACATGAACAGAGCTTTTAGGAATACCGGTCAGTAGAGCAATTTACCGTATTTTCAATCGTCGATCTTCTCGAATCAGCGTATCGACCTTTAATTAGTTCTGATCTCTCGATTGTTGATGGTTTTCTTCGCACACCTTCGGAATCATCGTTCAGAGCTGTGCTTCGACTTTTGAACTATTTACACCAAACACTAACTTGATTTCGAGTCATAACGCCTTCTCCGTAAGTTTACAGAATTTTTTTTATGCCAAAAACGATGACCGCTCGCACTTCCAACTTGGAGTATGTTTCGATCGAAACTGACATTGTGCGGTTGTCCCTGGACACGTTGTACTGTACCTAAGACAATGACAATTGCCAATTATGCAATACATTGGTGCATCTAAAATGCATGCAAGTTCCAACTTGATCGGAACGACGTAACCGGTGTGGCGCGCAAACGTACACTCGGTACGACATAGTCTTCGAACGATTTTAGTGAGTTACCTTATTAAAATCATTCGAAGACTAAGTCGTACCGAGAGTATCTTTGGAACCGGACATCCCTCGTACTTATTACAATATTCTGTTCCACTAGGAACATTATTTTCGAAATTTCTTCCAGGGGCCATTCAATAAGTTACTAGTTATCACACTAGATCTTTAGGAAACTAAAAAAACCTATTCCCTAATCAGTGTCTCCCTCCAACAAAATTATGCCATATGAACTATATTATATTCCCACTCCGTTACAGCGATGCCATATTAAACATTTTGTAATTTTTCTCTTGCTCATGAAAATAAATTTAAACAGTTGTCAGAGCATAACTTCAAATTTAAATTTTGGAAAATCTGATTAATGGTTGTTAATCTTGTTGACAGAAAAGGGGCCACTCGCATTACACACAAGATGTGACCAAGATAGTTTTCTTTATCTTTCACTTCACTTTTCCTTTTGATTTTTTTCAAATCATTGCTTGATATACTCGCAACATCGTCTATGAATTGGTAGATTTGAAAAGCTATCGGTCTTATGTGTACAAATCCTGAAAATGTTTGGCTTGAGCAGTTAAATTTTGAAAAATAATACTTTTTTCCTGGAAAAATATTACTTTTAAGAAACTGAAATCATTCAAATCCATATACATACATAGTCTGTCCTAGATGCAATAAGATTGGTCTAAGAAAACAATACAAAGCTGTTATTATTTTGATTTTTTATTTCAGTTTATTCAAAGTAGTCTCTTTTTGGGTCTATACAGCGCAGGGAACGTTCAAAAAAACTTTCAAAACATTTTTTTATACTCATCGGTTAGAATGTCCTTTAATAAAGCTTTAATAGAATCTTTTGGGCCGTGATGGTATCGAAACGATTTCCTTTTATCGTCAATTACAGTTTGGGAAATAGCCAGAATTCGAACCAAGTCAAATTAGATGAATACAGTCGATTTTTTTGGTCAGGAATCATGTCTAATTATGGCCTCCTCTTGATACTTGATACTTGATGGCCTGGCTCTTGATACTACGGTTGAACTCGTCGAATTCTGGCCCACAATCGTTGCAGAACTTCCAGATGATATTCTTCGTTCATCTTCTGACCCTTGTGGGACGAATTCAGTGTGAATAATTTCCTTTGAATCGAAGAAAACGATCAGCATTGTCTTGATCGTTCTCGATTGGCTCTTTTGGTGACTTCCGCTCGTTCTATCACCAATTATAATGGCAGACATGCTTACCAGATACTTTTAAGACATTTTTAACACGTCGTTGCAATGCTGAATTCTCCAATCTTTTTTTTGGTCGCCTGTCAGAGTGTGTAAGACGAAGCGCCCACAGACCTGTTTGCCCGAATCTTCGGTCAAAATTCGATAAACTATGCTCTTCGATATCTATCACATAGATGTCGCTCCGTTAAGAACTTTGATGGAACCAGTCTCCATTCCAGTCTCTCTTCCATTTAGAACAACGAAGTTTGGATCCATTTCGAGTGTAATTAGAAGCTGCAGAAAACTGAAATTATTTACCTGAAACGAGCTCTGCGCACAAATTTTCAGAAAACTAGTTTGTCAAGCATCTGTGGACATAGCTCGTTGTAATTGACGTTTAATGAGAGACACTAGATTGACGTTCCTTAAAGGGAATCAATATGTCGTTGAAAAATAGATTTTCGGTTGCTTATTTGACATCTGTCACCAATTGACACAAGATTGTAAGTATAAATAGAAATGATACAACGCTTGCCTTTTGTATATTTCCTTATTTTAATTTAGTTTAAAGCAAATCTTACTTCGGATCAAAATTATACCATCTTTTTCAAAATTCCCATTTAGTACCAACTATATCGTTAAGAACCAACTTCGTATTCGTACGCATTGTGTGTTGTGGGCGATTGTCACTTATCAGACAAAAACTGTCGAGTGATTCAGCATATTTATAGCTTCACGCTGGTGAAGATGTAACACATTATATAGTTTACGAGGTTCAAAATCAAGTGGGCGACGACGCATACTTTGGTTATTTATCACTAAACAGGGTGGGATTTCATATTCCTTTATGTGTATGCGTTTCCTCTTCGTGCTAAAGATATACTCCCATTCTAGTTTAAGTGTATGCATATACGAAACGTACTCGCCTCATATATCTAGCGCATACTCAACGTTGTGTACTACTTCATTGTACGCCTGATTTATTGCTAGGCGAAGATAATGAGACTCCTTTCAACCGCGTTTTATTTTTGAAGTGGTTATCGCGTAAAATGTACAATTATAGGTAAAACTAATGCCTCCGGATATAACAGCCATCTAGTGGAATTTGTAATAATAAATTAAGATTTGTTATAGAGTATATCTAGGCAATACTAGAAGATATTACAAGATTGAACAGTTTGATGCTGCGAATATAAAGATAACTTGGAGGTGGAGTCTTGTTCGGAGAAAGGGACATTATTTCTTTTATATACTGTATAACCTCTATCCGGGGTGAAGCATTTACGTACAGCGAAACATTTTGTTAAGGTTATCTGACCGCCTCCGATATGCTTATTAATTGAATTTATTGCTCCTCGTCCATGAACGTTGTGTTCACTGTCTACCAACGAGAAGACGATACAGTATTGATAACGTCTTCCTATGTACGCCAAAGAGAGAGCTGTATGGTCGGCTTATAGATGAACATATTGGGATAATTTGTTGCCTTTTAATTTGAGAACGTTGGAGATAAGTTTATTACGAAACTGAATTGTGAATAGACATTTAGATATGGTAAGTACCGTTTACTAAGAAGAAAATGAAATCGAATTTAGACGATGACAACTATGTTTGAAACAGATAACGCGTCTATTAAAACAAAGAATATTTGTTTCGAGTATTAGCATCAATCGATTTGAACTAAATATATTGAAGTTAATTTGAGACACACAAAGTTTTGATTGTTGTACTGAAGAAATATTCGAAAAACTGCATACCATACAACACAGAATTTTACAAATCTGGGGAAACAATATTTATCACAGCTCCTTAGCTATGAAACCGAGAGTTAAAGTACAACAATAAACTAACACTGTCAAGAAGAAAGTTATGTACTTAAAAAGTTACAAAACAGTGGGCCAACTGTGGGCCTGAAATTTGTGATTTTGGAGTATTTAAAGGCATATTCATGAAATAAAACAGCTAAAGATTAACTAAAATATCTACCATTTGATTAAAGCTATTTAAATCTGATACCAAAGCTAGTTTACCGTAATTTTTAACAACTTCAATACTTGCCTGTGACGTCTGAAGCCCGTGAAGCCGTGAAGTCATTCACGTGTTTGGCACGCTTCTCGTGCAAGTCGCTCTCTATATTTGCTCAATGTCATTCAATATGCTAGCGCTCCAGATAGTTTAGCAGATCAAATTTTCGAGGTCACTTGAACAGATAGCAAAATAGCACACAGCAGAAAGGTTCTAGACATTTTTTACCAAATATTTTTATTGCCACGATGCTATCCCTATCTAAAATATTCTGACCAAGTTTCATTGCGTAGAATATAGGCCCCTGCGGCAATGAAAATAGGTTAAGCATTAGAAGCAGACGAAGTAGTTACGACCTCCTAGGTCTCGTCAGTGCACCTCCCCGAATGCAAAATCTAATTTCGCCCCAGTTCGCTATTCAACCTGCATTGTAGAACTCCTGCGACATTAGACTAATCCTAACCCCCATTCCCTCTAGTGGAGATAGTGGAGAGGGTTGGAAATAGCACTACCGGGTGCCAAACAACCCCGATCGGTACAGCAGATGTAGATCCAGTTTGGATAATTCATGGATTGTCAGTCCCGATGGATGTTTCTATCTACTAAGCAGTCTAATGGTGATTGCATGTTGGGAGGGTTGTTTGACACCCGGCAGTGCTACTTCCAACCTTATCGACCACCAATCGACCATGAGCGCCTCTTATAGGCATTTTTTATGCTTTTTATGTTTTGGCAATTCTCGACGTTTTTAATACATTTCATCGTCCATCAAAATAGAAGGCAATTATTAACCAAAAATCTGTTCAATATAATAACTTTCCTTTTCACCCTTTCGAAGTGTCGGGATCTTGAATTTCTTGCCCGTTTGTGCTTGTTGTTTTTGTTCTTAGTATTTTGGATATCTCCTAATGCTGTTTCCAATTTCTTCTTAAATCTCGTATTGACACAGATCGAGTTTTCAGGTTCATTAGCATTTTCCCATTCAATAAATTTTGATTATTGAAGCAAGGTGCTATAACACTGATCCAAGGCATGGTGAATTACACAACGTTCCTACCTAAACTAACGTTCCTACCTAAGCCAATTCATTAATGAACGAAATATTGCTTGACATATTAAAGTTTACGACGACCAACGACGACCACGTGGATGCTTTCCTCCACTGTACAGAAATAATTTTAAATGAATTAAACCATACTTTTGTTTGCCAATGGTTTTCGTCACAAGTGGAAACAATATAATCCCAACAAGAAACTTTTTTAAATAAAAGTAATATGGGTTAATAGTACTTTAGTCATCAACAACTAAGATTTACCAAGTACAAGTGAAGAACATACTACAGAAAAATCAGGAAGACCAAAATAACATTTTAACTCAAGTAGTTTAAAGACAAAAACACCTAAATTAAAGTCATTAGTTTGAAAAAGAAGCAGCACACCTGAGTTACGACACGCTACCAATCTCAAATTAAAGGAAATCGGACAAGTTGGTCACAATGTCTTAAAGAACCACCAAAATAGAAAAAAAGTTTTTGTTACAAGAGAGAGAGGCACCACAATTTCCTGTCGATGAAACGTTAACATTGAAATTTCGATCTAACCAGTTTTGTTATCCACCTAGGACAAATGCAAAATTAATGAAGCATCAACTGCGACCAAATTACAAGCCAGTGTGGTTCTGACCCTACAGGAATTCTACAGTTTCGTTTAATGAAGAAAAATCACTGTCCAAAATATTGCCACGCTTTTCAAGTGTGGACGTGGCGGATGTGAATGACAAAGAAGGTAGTTTTACAGCTATGTGGACTTGACAAACCCAGATGAAAAGATTTGATTTGACAAAACCCACAACTCTCTTCCAAATCATACTGTAGACCAATTTGGTTCAGATTCACGACACAAAGTTTGAGTTCGAGAATGTGAGATAAAAAATCGTAGTACATACCCCAACTATGATCAAAGGTAATGGACAAACGTTGAAAATTTTACACACATTTGAAGAGGCAATAGTTGATGGAGGAATCTGCAATACTTTGACTAAAAACTGAACTATTCAAAGATGCTACATCTACTGCGATGCCCAGGTATTTTCGTCGGGCCTGTTACACCCATCCCATGCCTACATAAAGTTGATGGAATGTGTCTTACATATCAGTTATCGATTAGAAGTAAACAAATTACAAGCACCAGAAAATACATCACTTCAAAAAAGAGACTGGTCCTATGCTAAACATTCCTATGCAGAAAGGAGATAACACCAATTAAAGTAAGAGTGGATTTTTCAAGGATAATTATTATTATATTATTATATTCTATTGAACAAATGTCAGAAGAAGGCTAGGAATGTCAGGAAACCAAATGTAGACATTTTATACAACCTTCTAATGTCTTCAGTATCATCAATAACAAATCTGAAACTTGTGGATATAAAGCTGTATCAGGAAATAATATACCTCATCATCCTGCAGTTTTCGGATTATCAAAACACCATTACATTAGAAATAATCTTTGCCGGACTTGAACGAAACGATAGTAATGATACTAACAGCACAAGCAATGGCGCTGATGACAAAAAAAAAACATTTTGTACTGTGCACTGTGCAACATTTTGTACTTCTTCCACAACTCATCCTATACAATTCTTTTTTATCACCATTATTATATTCATCTTTGTAGGAAACCTGACTTGCGGCAATTATGGAACAGTCTCCCACGCAACGATAACAATGATGAGTGGTACCTACAGTAGAGGGTAACTACCTCTACAAACAGCCATACGTCAATCCGAAACACGCGACCGTTGTTTATTCTTTGAGCCGAGATGCCTTTGTTTCGAGAGCACTAGTCACGTGACACTAAAATTATTCCTAAGTGTAAAAGTATTAACAAACTGACCAAGTTATGTTTCTTTTGACGTAGACTGTATTATAAAACAAATATGACAAAGAATATGAACTTTGTAAACGTCATAAGCAGTCTCCTTTTCCAACTTGGAAAAAGAGGAATCAACATGCCGCCTATAATCTTTGCTTAAAGCTCACGTTTCAAGATTATTGAGTGAGCATTAAAAAATATCCCCTTGTCTCTTTTTTCCTACTACTAACGTCACTGCATGCCCAACCGGCGAATACTTCATATGGGAAGAAGCTGGGACACATTGTATGAATGGAGTTAATATATAGTCGACCAAATTTTACAGAGATTATCAACCAGCTTATAAACAATAAGATACCATCTCAAATATCAAGTAGCTTTAGAATGCGTATACATGCACTGTCTACCATTGGTAGGGGGTTACCCATTTCTCCGTTTTTTTTTTCTTTCGTTAACATGGCTATGGAGATGTAATCTTTCGACTATGAGATTTGAGTGTCCTGTTTTACGTGAGCTAGGAATCTGAGATGTACTAATAAGACATCTGAGGAGCTATTATGCGTTCGTTCTGTTTCATTCTTTGAAGTTTTTTTTTGTTTTCACATTATGCCTTAACATAATATATATGTATCTAGTATATAAATGCACAATGAGTAAGAACAAAAAATTAGGTAGGGGAAGGTTGGGTGGTATCGGCCACCTTAGCTCTCTTCGACCTATCTGATGTAAGGATTGTCGTATCTTATAACCTAATGTATAAAATAATACCTTAATATGTTATGCGCAAAGGATTAAAACACAATAAAAATATAATGATAATAATAGTACATTTTTTACAAAAGTTAAAACCTTTGCAATATTACATTTTCAAAAATTGGAGGGTGGTATCGGAAAAATGTAAAACTACTGAAAATAGGTTTTGCCGGTAAGGAATCAAACAATTGATTAGGTACATAACTGTTTACTGACAGAACTTATATTATATTAGGTGTAAAAATATGTAATGTACAAAATTTATTATCACTTTTTGTCTTACATATGTCACAATAATAAGATAGATGGTCCTCAAGATTGGCACGTTTCTCATGGGCTCACCCTTTGCAACTATTGCATTGGATCCAATCTTCGTCGAAAGACTCTCGACAGATGATGGAATTTGTGTCTGAAGATGACGAAAAAGCCGCGCCGTCGTCGAACTTGAGGAATTTTTTCACGTTCAATTTAGCCGAATTGGAAGGCAGATTCCTCTTTTTGGGGTTGAATGTTTTTATTTTCACCTAACGTGGTCCTCGGCCCACCAAACTTAGTGCTTGCAGTTCGTATGGTCATTTGGTTCAACATCACTTTTTTATGGCCGATTTCATGCTTGCTTCATCCCATTTTCCCCATGATTTCCTAAAAAAACCAGAAAGTTTTGATAAATCTTGCAGTTTAGCGACCAACGCGTTGTCCGATACCGCCCGATTGTACCTTGTGCGATACCAGCCGACAAACAAAGTTCGAACAGCTCTTCTTCAGCTATCAACAATTCGACTAAACCTAAACGCTCAATTTACATAATATAAAGTGTAATAACTGGTCTGAAAGCAATTACAACTAAATACACTTACTATGAGAGAAGTTGCAGCTTTGCAAAACTATTTTCGTGCACAGAAGCACCACCAATAAATGAAAAAACACGGAGCACAAATCAAAGCGTGTGCAAGAGCAATCCAAGATGGCGAGAGCCCGGCTAGTTTGCTTCAATCGTTACACTGGCTGCGTGACAGCTGCTGTCAAATGCGGCATATTGTAAACTGCTTCTGTCCGATACCGCCCGCTGTCCGATATCACCCGACATTCCCCTATATTGAAGGAAACATGGTGGTTTAAAAGTTCCGCTGGCCAAAAATTAGCACTAAATTGAAACCAAAAAAAAAAATGCAGGCGTAGTTATCTGCAAAAAAGTAATTAGCGTTTCAATTCACAAACTTGTCAAAATATGTTGGAACTTTACCAGCTCTAATGAAAGATCTAATCGGACCTCTAACTACAACTAAAAGGATTTTGTGTCAAGATCAGGAGTACCTCAGGAAACTCACCATTTAAAACGCGATTTTTAATAGTTTATTTTTGGTAATATCATATGTCCTGATATGCTGTAACTTTGACATCAAATTTTGCGAAAAAAATATCAGTTTTACGCGTTTTAGCTTAGGTTGCAAACTCTGAGGAAGTGCAGGGTAATTATCAACAAGTAGTGTTATTTTTAAATATTTATTTCTCTAGTTTTATCAACCACTGTTCCAAAAATTTCACTCATCATCCACGCTTTCTTTTATTGAAGTTGTATTGTACTTCCAACGATTTCACACCTTTGAAGCATCATGGATTTTTACTCCTGGCAATTCTTAAAAGATGCAGTTTTTCCGTCTCAGTCATATTTGCTCCAAACATAGCTGTGACTGGAACTCTTTGCTGTTTTTCTCCAAAGTATTTGTCACCTTTTCTCTGGTAGGCACTTAGAGGGCAGCCCAGTTTCGTCTACGTTAAAAACGTCTTCAAGGTCATAAATATCCAAAACATTTTTTCAGTACTATTTCTCTCCCGTGATTATAGTCTGTTTCACTAACATCAGCAACATAAGACTGGAAATCACTTTTTCTGTTATACCGTGTCTCCTGTTAAATTTGTCCAGTCATCCAATACATGCTTTAAATTCCAAATGGCCTCCAAGTTAAACCCGTCGGTATACAGCAAACAGAAAAAGCTTAATTGCAAGTTAAAATAGTGCATGTGCTACAAACGAGACAAGCACTGACGGAGTCTTGACCTACAAAGCAATGCAAGCTCACGATTACTCAATAGTTCTTTGGCCGCTATCAGAATGGATACGTAAGCACTGATGTGATTGCATCGTTGTTCATTTCTGCGGCTATCGAACTTCGAGATATGTACAGGCTGGCCAACTAAGAATGTCGCTCGGCCATATCTCAGGAGACGTTTACAGTACAGCTTTGGGAAAAAAATATTACTGACTAAAGTTACCCCGAGAAATATCTGGAAATTATGTAGAAAAGCGTAGGATGACCGCTAGAGGGCGTAACTGATCACCGAAAATTTCAATTCTTATTTTACGCAAAATTTATCAACTTAAGGTCTATTATAAATATGAAAATCGGAATCTACTGAAAATTTTGCATATTTTACATCGGACAACTTTTTTGTATTTTGTCAAATAAGGAGAGGGGAGGAGGGGAAACTTTGAATTGAAAGAACGCTTATAACTTCGGTTCTGTCGAACCGAATTTTGCAAACTTAGTCTCGTTGAAAACAGCATCACTCCTTCAATCTAATCCGTACAAATTAGAACCAATCTAATAAGTGACATGCATGCTAGAGGGCGCTGCTTAAATTTTTTCGGAAATTTTGTTTTTTTCTCGAAAAAAATAAATGGAAACATACATTTTTGACAACAAATTAAAAAGTAGGCTAAATTACCAATAAATCAGCAAAAACCGGATATCGCTATCTTTTACCAATCCGAAGATATCCGCAGAAACGTGTCCGATGGTAAAAGTTTCTTCTATAAATTTAAATTATTCTGCTTCCCGTCAACGGAATTTAGCAAATTTGGTCTTATTAGAAAGGATTTTCATTGGATTATGTCTCGTAATTCAAACTGTTGAATATTGTTTTGTCCATTACCGCGAGAGGGCGTTAAAGAAATTCAAATACGTAAATTTTGTGACTTTTGAAAAGAACAGTACGTGTAAAGTTATATTTATGCTCATACTATAAAATAGATTTTAGTAAAAAGCACAACGGTATAATACAAATAAATAATGCTGAAAAACAACAAAAACTAAATCTTGAAGTTGTCTCCTATTATTTTCGATTCCAACTTTCACTCTACAACAAGTAGATCGAACTACTGTCTCTATTTCTGAAATTAAAGAAATACTTTGAACGATATTTCCAATTTCCACAACCAAGTTGTTACAAGCGGTAGATCGCGTTGCAAAAATAAGATATTTTTTCGACTTAACAAATAAAAATCCCACCAAATCAAATTTGGGGTCCTGGGTGGTCATGGAAATAGACTGGCGCAGCACATTCATCATTTTGAAAAGCATATTGTTGCAAATTGCAAACGACATTTCTTCTATTCTGTTTTCTTTACCGCCCTCTTGCAGTGACAGAAATAAAGAAAATATTAAACAATTTAAATCACTAGCAGTAGGATTAGGAAAATCCATGACAGTCCATTTTTTTGGCCGCCAAGCATTCCACACACTGTTCTTTTCAAAAATCATAAACTTTACGTATTTAAATTCCTTTATCGCCCTCTAGCGGCGACGGGTAAAATAAAATTAAACAGCATCAATTACTACACATAGGACAATAAAAATCCTTTCTAATAAGACCAAATTTGCTAAATTTCGTTGACGGGAAGCAGAATAATTTAAATTTATAGAAGAAATTTTTACCATTTACACGTTTTTGAAGATATCTTCGGATTGGTAAAAGATAGCGATACCCGGTTTTCGCTAATTTGTTGGTAATTTAGCCTACTTTTTTAATTTATTGTCAAAAAGGTACGTTTCCATTTAATATTTTCGATAAAAAGCGAAAGTCCCAAAAAAAAATTAAACAGCGCCCTCTAGCATGCACGTCACTTATTAGATTGGTTCCAATTTATAAGCCTTAGATTGGAGGAGTAATCCGGTTTCCAACGAGACTAAGTTTGCAAAATTCGGTTCAACAGAACCGGAGTTATAAGCCTTTCTTCAATACAAAGTTTCCTCTCCTCCCCTCTCCTTATTTGACAAAATACAAAAAAGTTGTCCGATGTAAAATATGCAAAATTTTCAGCAAATTCCGATTTTCATATTTATAATAGACCTTAAGTTGGTAAATTTTGCGTAAAATAAGAATTCAAATTTTTTGTGGTCAGTTACGCCCTCTAGCGGTCATCCTACGCTTTTCTAAATAATTTCCAGATATTTCTCAGGATCACTTTAGTCAGTAATATTTTTTCCCAAAGCTGTGCTGTAAACCATTCGTGAGATATGGACGAGCGACATTCTTAGTTGGCCACCCGGTACACAAATTTGTTTTGTCTATGTGTCTTACATTAGATATGTACCGAAATATACTTTGCATGGTATGTTCTAAAAACATTTGCTTATAAATTCAAAATTTTATTTAACAACTTTGTATTACACATATTTTTGAGAAAATATTCTAGATGTTCTGCACTATCTACCCTTAAAATTATTCATCACATTGCAAGAACACAGTGTATAAATATATTTTGTAACATATTTCTGACAGTTGGGCGACAACAGAAATAAACTCGTCCTGTAGTCATAAGATTTGAAGACCTAATTCGATTTATCACATCTCTGAACTGGGCAGCAATGAGTTCTAGAACGTAATAAAAGTGGTTTTTTTCAATCAAATAAATTTGATGTGAGTTCATTTGACAACACCTTGTAACATTGTATTGAGTATTTTTCTGCAAAATGAACCCACAGCGACTAGAAAATCGAAATTTAAGTGAAGCTGATTGCATAAGAATCGTTACTCTTCGTGAAAAAGGTTACACTCGAGCTGAATTGGCTGAACGATTTAATCTAAATCAGTCAACCATTTCTAGAGTCTTAAAACGATTTGTGGCAACTGGAAGTAACGCGAGAAGACTAGGTCAGGGTTGTGTAAGAGTTACAACCCCTGATCAAGACCGCTTTCTACGAATGCGTACCCTTCGCTAACGATTTCTGACCAGTACCTTGCTTTAAAATAAATTTCTGGAGCGTTACGTCAGGAGTAGCCAAAAATGTGTACGGAGAAGACTCAGAAGCAGATTTAAGGCCTAGAAGCGCACAAACAGATCTAAGGGATCTGGTGGTTAGTGTAGAGCATAGAAGACAACGACTAAACTTATTTTATGTGGTATTATTCACAGATGTACATTAACAGATGTTTTAGAAGACTATGTTGTGCCATTTGCACCGTTTATTGGATAAAACTTCATGCTTCTGCATGATAATGCTCGGCCCCACATTGCAGGAATTGTACAGCACCATCAGAGTGCAACAGAGGTCAAAATCCCCACTATGTTTTGGCCTCCCACAAGTCCGGACCTCAACAACTTGACAACCTGATTAAAACTATTTTCCACAAAAGAGTTGAACAAGTGATCTCCAGGTTCTGTTTTTGATTTAGAAAATCTCCCTTTCTAACATGATCCCCTATCTGTTTCTCATTATCTATCAATGTATGAAATAGATTAATCTCCCACCTTTTCAAAGTTATTTTTTTGTAGTTTCTCTCCGAATATTCGCTCTGGTGTATTGTCTGTTCGTTTCTATATCTTTATTATTGAATAATATGTGTGTTAAGAGGTCAATGGGACCTGTCAAACCTAAATGAAATCTAAGCAGACACTTCTAATTTAATTATAAACGTTAGAAATATAAATTAAATGTTCCACTCCTATTATTTTCTAGGTATAGATGAAAATAACTACTTTAGAAAGGTAACAATATATTCTATTTAACATTTAAATGAAAGTAGTAGAAGATTGAGTCAGTACACTTAAACGATAGCACAATAATACGTATACACAATTCTATTCAATTTTTCCTAATCTACAGATGATAAATGTGCTCACATTAAACGGCCCTTTATAACATATGTAAATGTCAGGGCTGAAGAGATTCCAAAATCAAGATTAGTCCGCGAGTATAATTGTATGATAATAGAGCCGGGGGCATTCACGAGATAAGTTCATTGTCTATGTTGGTGCCTTTAGCGAGTGAGCCACCTATACAGTAGGTACTACCCAACACAAAGGTTGGCAATCTGTTTCCGAAACAAATGAATACAACGCGTAAGACAAGCTTAATTAAACTATATATCACTATCAGGGAGTCTCTACTTTGCCGCACGTTTCCTTTAACGCTTTAACTCTATGCTCACGAAGATTTGGATTACCTTGTTAGTTCATTGTGGATTAATGATTCTAGATTTTTAATATATTTCGACTATATACCCGTGCGGAAATCCTTCTTCTCTTCGCTCGCGAGCTCAGAATTTATTAGCTTTGTCGAAACTCTTAAACAATAAATTACGTTGATATATTGTTAGATTAAATCTGGCGGATTTTCCTAGTTGCATTTACTTATCAAGAGTTAACATTTAATTTAGTAACGGTAGGGTCTACGATATCGTGTACTATTTTCTATTATTACGTTCATAACGTGTACAGCCGCTTGTGTTATTACGCCAATTTATATTATCAATTAAACATTTACACCTTGCTAACTTTGCATTTCGATATGGCAACATCGTAAATCGCCATTCAGGGTTGTGAAGGAAGATCAACGAATAAGAAGGGAAAAAAAAGGCAAGAAAGAACAAAGAGACAAGACAATCAGCGACCCTAAGGTATCGGGAGTAACCACCCACCGCGAACCATAAACCAAACCGGCAATCATACGCTCGTTGTTACCGACAGTGTACACGATTCGTGTGCAACATCGCTCTAGATCCGAAAGGCACTGGACAACAGCTGCCTCGTAAATAAATTAACCATACACAATGTCGGAAACAAAATTAAGCACCGCAATGTTATAGCAATAGCAATACAGTTCTTTTGTCGGACCATAACGCCTTGGTGAAAAAGTGTTTTTAAATTAAGATGTTTAGATGATTTAAGCAATCTTCAAGCGGGACTCATTATTTTTAAGTGAAGTTTTGTGAAATTAGTGTATTTTGTGGATGTCCTAGAAGAAAGATGGCCGACACTGTGGATTATGCAATTGTACTGTATAAAATTTCAAAATTTATTACTAAACTAATTGATTCGTATTTATGGAGTAAACGTAATTACAATCGTACATTTTAAGTACAAAAATGCGTTCATTTGTACAAGATTACATTAATAAAAAGCATTGAAAACGATCTTAGGCCCTAAGGAGCACTTTGACGAAAGCAGTAGAATATTTAGTAATAACTACTCCTATATTATGTTGGTAGCACTGATAGAAAACAGCAATATAATAAATTGCAAGGCAGTCGCCATTTCTTTAGTTAGACATTTTAAATTTATAATCAAACTTCGCCATGATGAAGGTAATCCACTAGGTCGCCTCATAAGGACTATTGCTCTTCAGTAAAAGTTAGTCAAGAAAAAAGCTGAAGCAAAAAATGTTGACATTAATAGACATGTCTACACAACACTTTCTTTAGCTCGAGTTGTCAAAAGCATTTAAAAGAATCATTGGGATGAAATGATAGTCTTCATCAGTATCTAAGGATTCAGTGTTCAAATACTTAAAACATTTTTGGAATCTTTTTCTATTTCTAGGCATACGGTTTAAGCCACATTTACTGCTGAAATGCTGAATTTTTTAAAACCATCTTAAAGCTAATGGTATTTTTGATTTGTCTAAAGTGCTTTGGTTGAGTCAGGTATAAAACCGAGACGTTGCTGACCTCGCCTCTTATAATGTCATACTCATGTAGTTCCTTTAATAAAATATAATGACGAATTGAATCAAACGCTTTAGTTTAATTTTATGGAATGTCTGTATACATAGACCAGATAGCGTTTTTGATCATTAATGATACTCGATGAAGTAGTATTTATTGATCTATTAATTAGAAATCCAAGTGGGAGCAAAATAGAAATAAGCCTATAATTTTATAAAGGGTTCCTTTTTTTATTTTCATCCTGGTATAGTTTTTGCGATTCTTAATTTATCCGAAAATAAATCGATCGTTATTAACGAAGACCTGAAGGTTGTGACATGAAAAAACGAACCACCCACAGAGAGCACAGCATTCCAGACTAGTCAACAACCGAAGACACATGTTGCAATTATTTCAAAGATGATTTAAACCAATCATTGAAACTAATTCAAACGTTGTCAGGTCGAGGGACATTGTAGATAACGAACCAGGGCTATTCTGTCTTTGTGATGGTACAGCTGCAGCGACTTTCTAAGCTGTACTGCTTTAAAATAATTAATCGAGGAATGAACACTGTAATCACTGGATCTCTTGGTGCAGAAGTAAATCATTAAACACTTCAACCCACAAAACACCAAAAAAACTTTTTCCTAAAAACAGACGCGTCATTATCACCTTAATAGTTTTTTTGGTGTTTAGAGGGTTGAAGTGTTTAGTGCTGTAGGCATCTCCTTTGATAAGCGGACTTATTATGCTTGCTTTGCATACTAATAGAACCTTCGCCAGATTTTAGAACACTTATTCATCATTTATGTTCTCTTTCTTGTGGTTTCTCTAGGATTTAACTTAAACGTACCACAATGACTTATGGCGCACTGATGACTGCAACTTCCCTACCAGACACAACTTTTCAACTTGCTTCTAGCAGCTAACCGAGAGGGTGGTGAGTCTGGTGTCATTATTTACATTTTTCATAACAGAGTTTGTTTAATCTTGCGCTACTGTGGGTTCCAGAACATAACCCTGCCGATTATAAAAGTATATTATGAAACAAATTGAAAAGTTCATGCTAGAAGGAAATGCAAAACTCTAATCCGTGCTAGAGCCTATAGTAGTTCTTTGCCTTTTTTGATAGCTGAGAGATGGACTAAGAAAATGGTCTGGTTGGCGTCAGATTGTCAAAAAGTCATTATGCAACCTACCATAATTTTCCATGCAGTAACTCCTGTAGCATGATCATTTTGTTTAGACTTGTCTTGTATTCCACTTTTATTTTACAAAGAGCTATCTTTTGGAAAATAAAAGGGCCCAAGATTAAACACATCTTGTTTCTGAAAAAGCTCATAGAGATTTTTATCTGGATTAATGGTATAATAATAACAACAGTATTGTATTAAATTCAAACCAAACTTATTATCGTTTTGAAACTTAAAGCTTTTTTGTTGGACCTGAAATTTTGAAAAAATATTTGCGAAACAAATTTAATCCCCTAACTGTCTCTAAAGAGTAGTCAATATACACAAATATATGGTGTGCTATAGATTTACTTCTGATTACAGGAGCTACCATATAAGGCTATTCAAATATGCCGGAGCACTTGAATATCTATGAATCCGTGGAAAGTTTCAAAAATATTTTTAAATAAAAGTTTGTTAGTTTTAATCAATCAAGCTATCGTAACAAGATTTTCTAGTGCCATAGCTGTTGATAATTATATTTCGGATCATAGGAGTTTACTTGTTAATATACCTTCTGTTGTTAAAACAAATACTAATACAAGAATTCTCAGAAGGGTTTTTAGCAGTGGTGGCGTTGCTGGTTTCATTGCGGATTTGAGAAATGAAAGTTGGTGTGACGTTTACAGTTGTTCTGACTTTCAAAAATGCTTCGAAAGTTTTCATAATATTTTTCTATATTATTTCAACTTACATTTTCCTTTTAAAACAATTTTACTTAGACCAGAGACGAAATTATGGGTCGACAATAATGTTATTTTTTCATCTAGTAATTTAAAAACTTTATTTCACCTAAAACAAAAATACCCGCAGTTAAATCGTTTCTATGTTCAAGCTAGGAATGATCACAGAAGATTGGATAAAAATGTTAAGCGACAATATTACCAAACTAGAATTGTTAATTCTGACAATTCTTCCAGAACAGCCTGGAAGATTATTAAGGAGTTATCGAACTCTACTATGGATAATAAAAATATTGAACTGAGGATTGATAATATAACCATATCGAGTCCTAATCGTATAGCCAACAGTTTCAATGAATACTATGCTAATTTACCTTTGAATATTTCGAGTCAACGTCCTATTCCTGTTGGGCATACACAAAATAAGCCTCAACGTTTAAATGCATCTTTTTTTCTAAGACCAATATTATATCATGAGCTTGCCTTTATTTTAAACAGAAACCTGAAAAATACCTACTCTACTGGTTTTGATCAAATACCACCAATTATTATTAAAGCTGCTTGTGACCAGCTGATTCCGGTCTTATCTTTCCTAATTAACAAATCTTTTGTTGAATTTACTAAATTACTAATTTACTAAAAATTACAAAATTAGTACCATTGCATAAGAAAGGGGATAGAGCCCTTTTGGAGAACTATCGCCCTATTTCGTTGACATCGTGTTTTTCTAAAATCTTTGAGTACTGCTACTTGTCCAGACTTGAAGAATTTCTGGATAAATATAATATTATCAATCTATCAGCATGATTTCAGGAGAGACCACTCTACAGCTTCAGCTCTTGCCAGCTTTCTGGGTAGTGTGGTTGATGCTATTGAAGGCGGTACTTATGCCATCGGTATATTTCTAGATCTTACCCGGGCCTTTGACTGTGTCGACCACACACTCTTATTGGAAAAAACTTGAATTGTATGGGATTAGGGGTAATGCCTTAAGTTGGTTACAGTCTTTTGTTGCAAATCGGGAACAATATGTTAACATTCGTCATTATAACAGCAATAATAGTAGTGACTTTTCATCTACCATACTAAATACGAATATAGGGGTTCCACAAGGCCCTGTGTTGGGGCCTTTACTTTTTCTTTTATTTATCAATGATCTTCCACTAAATACAGACAATAGTTGTGCACGCTTTATGCAGATGATATTGCTCTAGTGCTTACAGGTACTGATAATCAAACTCTTGCAAAAAAATGCAACAACATATTAAATCTAATCTCAGATTGGTTTGCTTCAAATAGGCTTTCCATCAATGCCCTGAAAAGCACATACATTAGGTTCCATACTGTCCTTCTGCTGTTGGGTGTTTGGTTGGATGAGTTACTTGGCTGGAAATCACACTGTGAAAAACTGGTTTCAAAACTGAATACCTTTTGTTATTTATTTAGATGTTTGAGAGCTACCCTGACGTGCCAACAGATGCTTTGTATGTATTACGCCTACGTTGAAAGTAGAATTCGCTACGGTATACAATTTTGGGGAAATTCCACAATGGCTAAAAATGTTTTTATTTGTCAGAAGAGAATCTTGAGGTGTATAGCTGGCTTGAAACCCACTGATACTTGCAGAGATTTTTTTATTAGTCACAGTGTTATGACACTTTCATCTATATATATATATATGAATTAGCTGTATACGCACACACCAACAAACAACAATATACATTAAACAGCGACCTTCACTCCTGTTGCCTCTGATCTGGATAAAATTTAACCGGAGGGTGGTCAAACGATAACTTTCAGTTTTCTGTGGTCTAGAGACACGACACAATAAGTTCTATTATTTTCAGCGTTTGAGCACCTCTCAAAATTTGTGAAAAATGCAAAAAACTTTGAAACTGTTATACGTAACTTTAAGATCGGATAAAATTTAACCGGAGGGTAGTCAAACGATGACTTTCAGTTTTCTGTGGTCTAGAGAGACGGGACAATAAATTCTATTATTTTCAGCGTTTGACCATCTCTCAAAATTTGTGAAAAATGCGAAAAACTTTGAAACTGTTATACGTAACTTTAAGATCGGATAAAATTTAACCGGAGGGTGGTCAAACGATAATTTTCAGTTTTGTGTGGTCTAGAGACAGGGGACAATAAGTTCTATTATTTTCAGCGTTTGACCACCTCTCGAAATTTGTGAAATATGCGACGCAAGAGGTTATAACATTATCTGGGTTTGATGTCATTTCATTGGAGATATGAACTTGTTTTTTTCGTTTTTTTCGAATATTTTTAAGTTTTAAAAAAAAAAATTTGGTGGTCAATCATGGTCAAACGTTGGTCAATCCTATACTGCAATAAAATTTTAGAGTTTGCAGTAAAAAACAAATTCGAAGAAAAATGTTTTTTGAAAATTTTGAAAATGTGAAAGGTGGTCAAATATGGTCAAACCATGGTCAATCGTATCCGATGAACAAAATGTCTATATTGGCTAATTTTAGCATTTTCGCCATTAGACCCCAAAATATGGGTATAGCGGCTGTAGGCTAAACAAGAGGTGATCAATCGAAATCGCTGATGGTCAATAGTGGTCAATAAATGGTCAATCCTTTCTAGTATTTTTGGCGATTTTTGACCACTTTGTGGTGCCAACTTCGCAGACCTTTATAAATATGTTTTAATGATAGCTTGCTTTGTACTCTTTCAAAATTATTTTGGTGATCTGATGATTTCAATAACCTTGTATAAACTTCCTGTGGAAAAGGAATAGTGTAGAATATAATGTACCTAGTCAAACCTTTCCACATTCACGTATGTATGTACGCAGAAACATTTTAAACATATTTCAGACATTCCAAAGATTAAAAAAATCAGACTATTACACGGGTTACTCTCAAACGTATATTACACCGAATGTACCTATTTTAGTACACATATACATACAAAATACAAGCCGACAACGATGCAACATCGTGTATCCACACAACATTTGAGCGTATGTGGAATGTCAGTGGCACCAGTCATTACTTAAATTTTGAGATTAGTTATCGCGCTCGTTCTCCACTCAACACTCAATAAAATCTCATTTCGGGGCGTTGTCGACACCACGGGTACGAGACGAGGAGGACAACCACGACGACTTCGGCGTCAGCAAATATAACTTAAGTAGTTTACGTTTTAAGGAGACGCGGGATGAGGTGGCGATATGGTGGATTTGTGTGAACGTTGTACTCGACGGCCCGAAACCGACCAAACTAACCGTAGCGCCGAGGACAGATCATCACTTAATAATCGCGTTCGGCCCTGCTGTAAACATGAGGATAAAGTTTACGATAAATGATGATTGAGGTCGGTTGTAGGTTCACGTTTATACAACAGTAGAACTTATTTTAGATGTACTCTCGAAATATTCGGTTTTCTTAATATGTTTGGTAAATGATCGTTTCATCGAACTTGAAACACAAATGCAAGGAAAAAGAATATTAAAAGAATTTATTATTCAAGACAGCAAAATATCTATCGATCCATTAACACACAATTTTGTAATTTTGTTAATGTTGAAATACCTCGTTTTCGCAGATTTTAGTTCTTTGACGCTATCGTATTGTTTATTTCTAGCAGACATCTCTCCTGCCTAGAGCAGCTATAATAGTCTTTCAGCAAGCAATCAACATGCATTTTCTCATTATTATCCTACTAGTTTCTATCGAGCATACATACATTCTTCAACACCTATATCTATGCAACACATACATACGTTATATCTATTTTGTTGTTGTTGTGTGAATCGGTGTTGCCGCAGAATCGTGTATTCCGTGTTATTTTAAGTCCGGTTAAGCCAAGAAAATATCTGGAATGACGGCGACAACGACGACGTCCCCGACACGTGACGCTTTCACATATTTAGTGAAACGTGCGTGCATCAGCATTGTATGAAGAATGCAGGGGTGGTAAGGTCATGTGCGCGCTGTTTGTCACCGGTCCATACCGAAATAGTTCTTCGACACGGCCGTCGATGGAACATTTCTCAAAAAGATGTCGGCAGACGGAAGCCTTCCCTTGAATAAATAATGATCTCACGTCGAGTGAGATGACTTAGCTGGCGATCGTTGTGACGTCCACCATCCACAAATCATCTAGATTAATATTTGGATAACTGCTAAAACGGGATAGAACGTGTACGAATACGTATGCATTCCGCAAATGCAGTCGAGGTATATTGAGGACCAACAGAGGGGATACCAGCAAGTGTGAAATTCAGATTTGCAAACTGAGATTGCAAACTGTTCCTACCGATTGCAAAACGTTTAAACATATCAAGAGAACTATTAAATTTTTATTCTAAATAGGTAGGCCATGAACGACTGAGCTAAAGGTCACATCTGAACTTAGAAAATAGAATAATCGTCATTATTCTAGAAGAATTTATATTGCTATTTCATACGATCAATTTTCGACTAGTAATCGCCGTTTTGTCCAATTATTCAGCGAAACAGGAAACGTGAATCGCAAAAAGGGAAATGGCAGGCCAACTATTAGAAAGAAAGAAACTGTTGAAGCGGAAAGACAAGATCAAGAATTAAATCGTTCGTATAGAACTTGCTAGCTACTTTCTATGGGTAGACCGAAACGTCAGGAGTTTTGTCAACGAGTTATTAGCTATCTTATTATTAATGAGGGAGGAAAATTCCCAAAAAAATGAGGATGTGGAGCGCAAATTGTGGAAGCATCACTGTATCCAAAAAGAAGGAATTTGGCTAGTTGTCTGTTAGTAGCCAAAAAATGCTTACACAAGTTTGGAATATTAAACGCTGAGCTTTACAGAGTAGAAAGCTTGATACCATTCGTAAATATATTAGACGATTAAGAATTACAGGAAGATCACTTCAACAAAGTTGAAACTCGTACGTACTACTAACGAAAACTTTGGGTTTCTGAGAGAATGTTTTGGAGATCGAATTATTAGTTTAAATGAAGATATAATATGGTCAGCTCGATTCTGCGATTTAATATCGTGTGGATTCTTTTTAAGGTCGTATTTAAAAAGTTCCATTTTTGTAACTCATGTTTTTGATCTTAACGATCTGCTACCATCAATCAATCACTAATAAGATCGAAGAAGTTAATAATGCACTAGGGTAACTGGACTCTTAAAAAGTCGTAGACTTCCAATTAAAAAATGGTTCGTTTCAGAACCAAGACATTTTCATTAAAGAAAAAGAAATATTGATCACTATAATCCCATATATGTTTTTGTTTTTGTATATTGTATGAATAAATTACCTTAATTACTAATGTAACTTTATTTTGAATATTATCGTTATTACATTTTTTCAGAGAGTTTAATCCCGGATCGACTTGCCATTCGCTGTTGGGAGCAAAGTAATTAACAGCGCGGCATCATAAAAGGTGATATGATGCTGTCACAAAGCCAGTTGAACACAACTTACACACACTAAAACTACACCGCAAGGGTTGCAGTGATAGCCAGACAAGTAATACAGCTTACGGAGTCACTGCAACTAAGCACCCACCACACATTAAAAAAAAAATTAAAAAAAAGAATCTACATAGTTCAGTTTGGTCAGGATTCTTCACTTTAATTAGATTTTTGAGGTTAGTTCCCACATTTTATTTTTTTAAATTTTGCACTATAAAACAAAACGCTTTAGAAAAAATTGTTGTTCACAAATTTCAGCAAATTAGCTTAATGATTATCTGTTAGTTTTACGTTTATTTGACGATTTAACCTAAGTGTAATGTTTGACTTAGTGAGCAAGGATGACAGTTCAATCCACCGTGCGGATGTCTGACGGTGAAAGCTACCTTCTAAACATCAATATTAAATCATAAAACCCCAGGAGTAAATATACACAATTTTTGATACACCGGGTATAGTTCACAGTAGAAGCACCCTGTATATGTGAATAAAAAATTAAATACCGATTTCTAAGAATAGTCTGATTGAGTCTAGGTAAAGCTATACTGTAATGATGTAGTGATAAGAGACGTAATGACGAAAATGATGAACACTCTGAATGGCAAGGTTTCCGATCAAACATCACAAAAATAAAGGCAGATAAGGTAATTTTGTTTATTACCAATGAATAAAGAAACACTCCATTTAACACACCCTTCAGGATACATCATCATTCCAATAGTCTTACAAGATTTTGTCCCATCTTACGATTTCACATCGGTATCATCCCCAAATGTCAAACAGAATTGTTAAACGACGGAGTTAATGTACAGAATTTTGTAGTTACCCTACTTGAGGCATCCGGAGTCTAATTCTCTAGTCGTTTTTCGAATTTTAAAATGAATTAAATTAAGTTTTCCAAAATTTCATTTCGCAAAACGATCTTCTTTCGTTTAAGATATGTTACCTCATCCAATAAGAGTCAATGACGGTAAAAATACTTCCAGGATTCATTAAAAATTTAGCAAAACGGCAGTCGAATTTGATCTCTCGTCGAAATAACAGTTTGTTAATTTTCGTCGTAAAATTTTCTAAAATAACGTATCGTTAAGTTCGCCAAAAGAACCAATTACCTCACGAGAGGACACAGCCCGGAAGACCCATCCTCAATCAAGACCGACTCAATCCCATTTCCCTTTGGATACAATAAGGTCAGATCCATAATAAATAAAATCGTTGATTTTTGTGTTAAGAACAATTTGTATAAAGGAGTATAACCTAAATAAAATCTTGACAGCGATATAGATCATTGTAACGTAACTCAATGATATCGACTAGTTTTTTTTAGTAGTATAAATTTGTACCAATAGAGGTCTGTAGAAATAATTTTTTTATTCTAATTTATTCATTATTGTTGGAAATTGTATTTTATTAACGTCAACTAAGTTTTTAATTATAGACATAAATTTAGATTTATTTTCCCTTTTTAACTTTTTCTTTTAAGAAAACAATTTAAATAAAACCATTAAATAAATACTCTTCATTGATGTTTATTGTTAAGGAATTATAAACCGTATTACTTGTTATAATAAAAAATTTTATTTTGAATTTTGTATTTAATTCTATACGATTCACCCAACGAACCGAATCCTTTATTATTAACATTTTGACTTCCAAACGTGAGGCTCTTCAATTTAATACATTTTTGACTCCCAATCGTGGGGCAACTATCTTCACCATTACAAAAGCCATAACTGAATTAATTCATGGCATGCACTGAAAATTAAATTTATCGCTTAGCAGTTAGTTACGTTGTAATCACGAAAGATGATCCCTGCGTCATCAATTACATTTGTATGAATCAAATCAGTACTTCGGCGTCATGTTAAATACTGTAAATATCGAAATGAATATGGCAGCATGGCAGCTATGACATTTTTCATTTTTGGGTTAAGTGCGTGGGGATTTATTGACAGGCCCTAAATATTTAAAACAAGTTGTTGCAATTGTACCTACCGTAATGTTCCACTATGTATTGCCATTATAGTTAAAAAATAAATGACTTCAAAAAATTGTTAGACGAATACGTATTTGTAAGGACGAAATCAATGACAGTTCCATCAAATGTCTACGGAGATGCATTGTCAAATGTATGTCAAATTTTTAAGAGAAAAAGCGAAAATTATTAGCTTAAGCGCAGATAACGAACTAATCCCGTCTTTGTCTTATTCAAGTAAATTGCACCAGCCGTACATCTGTGCTAGGCGAAGTTTCAAAATACAAACTGTCATCCAGGCTGCCCTTGTCAGACAAATAGATATTTGGATATGAAAATTATTCTTTGAATGTCGTAGATTGAGTTCTTATGTCAGTGACGCAGGGATCATCTTTCGTGATTACAACTATAGTTAGTTTGCAGCGAGCTATTAGCCAATGACGTACCAAGTGGCTTTCCAGTAGCCTATACTAGGAGTTAAGTCTTCAGATTCTCCTCCAAATATGGGAGTATTAGAGTCAAACAATATTGAAGCATGTAGCTATGCTTATGAAGGCAAATATCTAAGAATAACAATATTAAAACATTTACTAACGTAAATTTCATGAAACTAAAAAAATCAATAGAAGTACCTATATCACTGTATTTTTTATAAAGCTCTAACAACTCTGTTCAAGGTCTGAGAAAGAATCTGGCAAAAAAGGCAAATTGTCAACGTTACAGATTTACACATTTCGTCCATCTTTAGAGTGCTAAGGCAAATCAGTTTCAGTGTTCTTTAGATACTGATTAGTTTAACCCATATTGCACTTGTTTTTAACTAAAACAAGTCAGTTTAATAAACAATTAATACATGTTACAGTTTCCTGCTTCCTTCCGCACAGTTTTCAGACAAATCTTGTTTCAATTATTGTATGTTACATTCACCTTATTATAAAAATTTCATGAACAGTGAATACATATTGTTCTTGTCTTTTAGGCGGGTATAATCGAGCTGGTTCCTTTTTTACAGCATAGTTTAATAGAAATCCACAATCCCTTTTAGTGACGATTTTACATGTCTATATTCTTGCGAGTAAGAACGTGTCATGTCGAAGCGTTTACAAGTGAAAGCATCTTCAGCACAGATATCTATAATGTTCATAAAACGGCAGTATAGCAAACGATGAGTTCTTCTGCTAGGGGAATTAATTGTAAAAGTTAAATGCATAGGCTGAATGCAATGACAAAATTTTGAATTTTCAAAACTTCCTTTTATCCAGTTGGAGCTTACAGAGGTTGGAGTCACACTTTGTGAATCAAGCTGAATTGACTGATCTCATTCGGGATGTCAGGCTCTCAAAGGGATCTGTTTTCTGTTTCAAAAGGACAAGCAATCTCGATGTTTCTTACAACGTTAATGACTGAATAATATATTTGAATTTGAACCACAGATGTCGCCAAGTTCAGTTTGAAGGTTGTACTACTCCACAAGTAGTCGAGTCGATGTAACTAAATATGCTGAACAGAAATGGAAAATCTTTAAGGATCTGGAACTCTTACTCCTAGAAATGCAACTGGGGTACATTAAATAGTGCGACACTAAAATGTTCTTTCTCAATTCCTACATATAAGTTTATGACAAAAATTTTCTGAAGGACATGAACCATGAAGGACTATAAATACCTAAAATATGTATTTCATACATTAACTCATGCAAAAGATAAGGAATGTTTTCTTGTTGGAGTATAAATTCATCAATTTATAAGAGCGTTTGTGTTTATCCGAGAGACAATTCAGTTTCTCTACTACAATCTACGACTTTTTTCTCCTATTTGTTCTAATTATCAGTTACAAACACACAGGGATATATCTGTAATAGAAAGTGGGACTGCTAGCATAAAGCAACACTTACGAATTACTGTTGGCCTGTATTGTGTGCCTGTTTGTACAAAAGGCAAGTCAAAACAGGATTTCATAAAAGCTCATGTTCAGCTTTTACCCCCACCACCCACGAGTTATTAAAACTGTTTCCTTGTCAGATTCGGTTTCTTGTTGACCATTGTAATTTGTGGTTAGATAAAGAACGATGGATTTGAGCTTCGATAAATATCCACAAAGTGTATAAGTGTCTAATTTTGAATCTATTTCAGACCAATGAAAAAATGACATCCCACTTCTATAAAGAACACCTGTCTGCTTATATTGGAGACTTAAACGTTGAAAAAGTTCTGACAATAATTTCAAAACTTGATGGTAGAGCAAATTCTTCTAGTTTTTTCAAGATCTACATACTCAAAATAATGACGATTATACAGGGTGTGGCATTTTTTCTGTACAGAAAGCAACTTTGTTTTTTAAATACAAACTTACTTATATACCCTACTAGCAATTTTATATTTTATAATAGTTGCGAAAATGTTTTTGACACAAAAATTATAAAACAACGTTAGTCTCGGGAACATTTTTAATGCGTTTATATGACAGTTATAAATGTAAAATTGGCACCATTTTATAAAATACTTTACTATCCCTTAATATTTTGTAAACCCTTTCGCAAACATTACAAAATAATTTTATAAACATTTTGGGGCACCTTACAAAAATGTAACAGCAGCATTACAAAACAGTTTTATAAAAGCTCTTGCACTATAAAACATACTTGACCAATAACCGTTATAAAGCAAAAATTCAGTATGAAATCACAACAAGTATTTTAAATGTATTCTAAAAGCTGCAAGAAGCAATTTTGTATTAGACGCAGGGCAAGTATAATAAATATAACGAGCTGTTTAGAAGGAAGCATATGAAGCCATTTTCGTAATCTTACTTCTATCTTGTAGACTTTATGAATTATTTTAGAGACATTGTCTGTGATACTGAAATCAAAACTTTACTGCAACGAAAATTTTATCGTGAAATATATAGCATATATCTAATAAATTTTAAGCGCGCCCCGAATTTATTCATGTTTTAAGGAAAACTTTTAAATCTTACAAATCTAACCCGACAAGGCCGCACTGCTTTTAAATTTGTTTTTTTTTTCTTGGAATATGAAGTGCCGTGCAAAGATATAAAAAGACAAAAAGAACGTCTTCATTAAAAGTATATAATTTAACTTTTCCATACAACTAACTATTATGTGTATTTATACATATAGTACTTTAACAGTTAGTGAAATGTAGTTTTACTTGCTTACTGAAATATACCTACCTACCTAAAAGCATACCTTATCTTAACATCACTTGTCGCGACAACGAATTTGGTTGCCAAAAAATAAGAAAAATACAAAAATCATGTCTAGTTCTTGTCCAAAAATCGATTAAATTATTAAAAAAGTGTAGAGGTATAAAAATAGGTAGGTATTGAGTTTGTTCCAGCCCTCAGTTCTAAGGAGTTCTGGAATTGAAACGCAGGAGCAATTAAATTATCTACCAAACAAAATACTGCTCTAAAATTATTTTTTTAAATCAAACAAGAAAAACTAATTCGAAATTGAACAAGATACCGACCTGCTCATATCTGTAACATGAGTGCCAGGCGGCGGCCATGTCGCAATTTTGTGGAAACATTTGATTGTCATTGATAGAATCGAGAGTATATATAGCTAAGTAGCAGCATTAATGCTAATTGACAACCTTTTGGCGACTCTTATAAAATAAATTACTTACTCGTGTCATATTTTACCTTTTTTTATGATAAATCTGTTCTTATTTAGTGGTAAATTTGACTGTAATCTCGGAAATACCGGCAATAATGTCTGCACATTCTGCTGCACATAACACACAAATATTCTGCTAAATTTGAAGGCTTTCCCTTTCCACAGTATATACCTATTATCATGGGTCTCACTTCAGGCAGTTCATAAATATTAAAGAGTATGGAAAAAATTCACTTTTACTACTTTTGTATATGATCAAACCGTCCATATTAACATTCAAAGAAATAGTTTTAGGCAGAAAATGCATTGGAGTTAAAACTTGTCGTAAACAAAATTCAAAGCCATGATGCCAGTAATCACCATAATCTCCAACTTTAACCATGACAATCTTTTGGTATGTTTTCAAAAGTGTTCGAGGATCTTGTGGAAGTACATTAGGAAATGTATTTATATTTTGGAATAGTACCTTTATAGTGCTAACTGTGGGATATTCAAAGAAACTGACCATTGTCTAATGTTTTTCCTAAACTCTGTGTTTTTGTGAACATTTACCACAAAATTATCTTCGTCATTGGACTCTAGTTCTAACAGCCAATTGTTTCTTACTTCATCGTCAGTTATTTCGCCATCATTTAACTGGTCCACCGGCACTGTTAATAATGAATTTTCATCACAAACCAGTCTTTGTTTTTCGGTTTCTAATATACTACTGTTATTTGTATTGGCAAAAGTACTTCCATAGAAATTTTGATTTGAAGCGCTATTGATAGAGTTAGTGGATTCAAATGTTCTATTCACTTGTACCGTTTTATCATTATCCACACCACTGATCCTATATTAGACATTATGATTAGAATGATATATGTGAATATAGAAATACTCTGTTTGCTAACCTCTAAAATAAACTCCAATTGGATCATTCCAAATATGCTTTATTATGTAGTTAGCAACAGCAATGTATATTTTACGCCAACAAATTTATTTTATAAGAAGTTTGTTATTGTTTTCATATTGTAGTATGTAGAAACATCGTACCTACTATAGAACAGTTTCAACGTGATCACTAAAAACATCAATTTACTTTTAAAAACGATATTGTTTCGAAAGACACTTCCATAAAACTATTTTCTTAAAGCTGCAGAAAGTGATTATATAATAATTTTAAAATATGTTTATAATGGAATTAAAAATATCACCGAAAGTACTAAAAAGCCACTATAAAACAATTTAATTTTATAGATTGGTGTGTTTTATAAGTTGTTCATAGAAATGTTTCTACAATAATTTTGAGACTGTTTTATAACATATTTTATACCTAACTCTATTATATAAACGTTTTGATGATAAATTTATGAAACACTTTAGCTACCTACAACAGAATATTGTTCATTTCAAGTCTAATATAATCAATTAGCATTTTGGAAGTAACAATAAAATACTAATAAAACAAAACAGTTGTAGAACCATCAAATTATAAAACAACTTTGCTAGTTGGGTATTTTATCATTTATTTTGAATCTACATGAAAAATAAAAGGGACTTTATGTATGGTACTCATATGAAAAAATTGGCGGTGAAGTGAAGTTGTGGAATATTTAATTCTGCGTTTTACTGATCAATAATATATAGGATGTTCCATTTGAATTAACTGAGATTTTTCATATTTTTCTGCTCCAAATTCGACAATATTTTCTGGGCACCCCTTATATTATAGGTCAGTTTCTGACATGGTGTTTCGAATAACCGTTATTGTCTAACATTTGATTAAAAATAGTTTTTCTGTTAATTAGCGTAACCAAAAAATTTGGGATATTATGATTGACGAAAATTTATTTGAAAAACATAGTAAGCCAAATATCTCAAAGATCATCAGTTTTTTCATATGAATACCATACATAGGGTCCCTTTTGTTTTTCATGTAGATTCAAAATAAATGATACAAAATATAGGTTTGTATTTAAAAAAACAAAGTTGCTTTCTGTACAGAGAAAATGGAACACTCTGTATAATCGGCATTATTTTATGTTTGTAGATCTTGAGAAAATAGACACTTGGAATCAAAAGATATTGGACTTCAGCGTACTAGGTGTCGCCGTGTCAAAAAACGATATTTTAAAACTGTTTTATTTTCAAATCCGAGATGAAAACTTAAGATCTGATTTTTATCGCATTTTATCACACTTTGAGGTACATAGAGCTCCTCTAGAAATTACAATAAATAATGTATTTGCAACGAATCCAGATGGCTAATTACGTGAACATACTTTTGAATAGCTGATTGCACTTTAGCAATAACCACGTTGCATACACACATATAAGAATTCCTGTCCACACACTATAAACGTATTAATGCACTGTACAGATATTTATTACCCATCATGGATTTGTGTTAAATATATCTCCACACATACTCGTAATGCCAATGTGTATACACGCATAGCGAACCGTATCTTATCCAACGGCCGCTTTTTTATTACGTACTCCTTATGTTTGTTGATCCGTTCATCCGCATCTGTCAGCTCCTCTAGGACCAATAAAGTAAACCTTAACTCATAGAAATTGATTATTAAAGCGAGAGTTTCTCGAATTAACGTCGATAACTTAATTGGCAATTGAGATAAGTCCTGCGGCAGTAAAAATTCCCCAACTCCTGGACCTCATCCTATCTCCTACGGGTACTACTCAGTAGACGAAGACGAAGAAACTGGAGAACCGGGTGATGATTGTGTTTATTTTTAGTACTGGTGATGATTATGAGGAAGAGAAGATGATAAATTCACGTTAAGGAGTTGCTTATATTAAACAAGACGGTCGAACACATATTCATGTATACTGTTCGTTGACAGCCATAGGGATAAAAGCGTTATTTAGATAAGACCGATGTATTTTTCTAAGGCTTTTTAGACCAGTAATATATACTGAGAGATGCATATACACATATTCTCGGACGTGGTAATAAATTATATCTTAAGTGTACTATCATTTAACAGTATGTGTCATAGTTAATGTAATTATAGAAGTTGTTAAAGTGCTTTGTAAGTAGATTATTTAATTTGAACCCGTCTGCTACTAAATAAATTAAAAAATTAAATAAATGATAATTGAAGCGACGTCATGTTTCTAGGTAAACAGTTTAAACCGTTCGAAACAGTCTCCAATATTACAATTTTGGTATTGTTTCTAAAATTCTAAAAGCTATAAATATTATGCAACTGCAACATTATAGTAAGTAATTCGTAACCAATCAATTGCTATTCCCCTGCAAAAAGAGTGTATCCACAACGGCTTGCAATAACTGCCGAGTGATTTCTCAATAGCCTCAATATCCTCAACACAGCAAACTAACAAGCACATTATAATTTAATTATAGACACTGGTACACTTGTAACATGAATAATGCCACGCGTAATGAATAAATAAATTACTTTTATTTCCGTAATACTGCTGTACATGATCTACGTGAAAGGTAAGGTAATTGACGATAATGAACGCAGCAAACATTGTTAATACATTGTGACTGAGCTCCGTGTTTGTGTAATTTGTTGTGTGGATAGTAAAGCTGATCTCTTTCCACTATTAAGAAACATAAACACAATGTAAGCGCGGTAATTCGAACAATACAATAAAAGTTTATTGCATGTGTAATTTATCTTACCACTCCAAGTTGCATTACACGTCAAATCAAATAGAAATTTGTGCAATAATAAAATATTTCTGAATGACCAATATGAGGTAGACTTCATGTATTTCATGTAAGTCCTAGCATAAATCAATCTACTCTAGTTTTTTCAATTATTATTATTATTACCCAAGATGTTGAAATAGATCTCTGTAATATAGACAACCAATTCAGTTTGATTTATTTTATTTTGTTTTATTTGTTTCATTACCACAACATTTATAATTTTTAGTACAGCCGAAACTAACTTGCGTTTAATAGATCTTCTTATCATCCCATAAACATCCCATAGACGAGTTTCATTTCCTCTGATACCCCTTATGAAATGTTTTGTAACCTAACCAGCATTGCCTCTTTTGTTTAATTATGGCCAGCATAACTTTCACAGTACCAGCTCTAATGTCTGAAACCCTTTTTATCCGTATTGAGTATTTTCATTAATCTCTCCCTACCTAGATTCCTTTTACCTTTTTTAAGTTCTCGTAATACAGTCGGGTCCGCTTATAACGATGGCGCTGGTGCCAAAAAAAATTGTCCGCTATATGAAAACGCTCGCTATAAGCGATTCTTAGCAGGTTTGTAACTACATAGTTATTTGACATAGAAAGTATATTTGTTTAGTATAATATGTATAAACAAGATACAAATTCTTAATATGGAAGTATACAATGTAATGTTCATTTTAAATAGTCTGTGATCTTTTTTTCAGTTGCACTTTTCTTCAACAAAGAATCTTCAATTCCTTTTTGTACAAAATCAAACTGTTGCTTCAATGTGCTTTGGAAATCATTGAATTCCAAATAAGTGGATACGGTTTTTATTGCACTAAGTACTTGTTGAGCTGTTGGTGGTTCAAAGATGCTTTCTGGCTCTTCCTCTTCTTCTTCTGATTCCGACTTTTCATTAAATTGCGTTTTTGTAACTGCTGCTGCAATTTCAATTTCTGATGGGTACTCGCAAGTTACCAAATAATCGTCGACTTCTTGAAACGCATTAATTATGTCAGCGTTTAAAGACCCTTTCACAAGATCATTTGTGATAGCCCAGTCATTTAAACTAAGGGAGACTTTTTCATCTACAGCTTCTGGATCTTTATGCTTTAATATCCACTGAGCCAAAGGTATCTCATCATCATCATAAAATTCCGAATAAAATCCGGCGTGTTTATAACAATTAACAATAGTTTTTTGTGAAACACGATTCCATGCTGTGTTTATAGCTAATATACCATCCAACAAAGTAAAGTTAAAATCCTTACCTTCATCCAAACAAGAAATCATCCTGCATAAAACCATTTTCTTATAATGTTGTTTGAGACAGGCGATAATACCTAGATCCATGGGTTGTAGGGCTGCTGTTGTGTTGGGTGGAAGAAAAACTAACTTTATAGCACGTAGGGTTTCAATTGCAGGATGGGCTGGACAATTGTCAATCATTAACACTATGTTTCTGGTCTGTTTTTGTAGTTCATAGTCCCAGTTTCTTATTTCCTTTTCGAAAATCTCTGATGTTACCCATGCTTTCTTATTAGCGGTGTAATTAACCGGTAACACTTTGCAAGTCCTAAAACAACGAGGTGCTTTAGATTTTTCAATGACCAGCAACTTTCTCTTTTCGGTTCCCGTCATGTTGGCACAGACAAAAACGGTGATTCTTTCTTTGCTTTTTTTTGCCTCCTTGACACTTTTCTTTTGGAACTTCAGTGTTTGGTTTGGGACAATTTTATAAAAGAGACCAGTTTCATCCCCGTTAAAAATATCGCTGTCGGAATAACCTTTCCTTATTGTGGGCCAAACATTGTCTAACCAGTCCTTTGTTGTTTCAGCAGAAACACTTGCGCCTTCTCCATGGATTTTACTAGATGAAATATGGTACCTCTTCTTAAAACGGTCTATCCAGCTTTTTGAACAAGATGCTTCATTATTGGGGAACATTATTTTGGAAAATTCTTCTGCTTTTTCCTGTAGTATTGGTCCACTTATTGGCACATTTTGAGTCCTTTTTTGCTTAAACCACTGCAATAATGCTTGATCAACTTCCTTGTTAACTGGTTTTCGAATTCGTTTTAACTTGAAAATATTCGAATTTAATGTCCCTTTAATTTTATTCCTGTTTTTCCAAATTGTGGAAACAGTCGAAGTTGACAAGCTATACTTTCTACATATGTTAGCATTAGATGTTCCACTGTTGATGTCATCGATAATTTTAATTTTTTGTTCTAGTGTAAGGGATTTTCTATTTCTCGGCATGACGATAATGTTACTAGTAACAAGCTATAAAAACTACTGAATAAAAATTCCAGTAGACGAGTTATGACAAGTTTGTTTAGATCGGGCCTGCGATAACAGCCGAAGAATGTGTCGAGTCCTCGTTATAATCACAGCGGCAAACAGAAAATTTGCTCGTACTAAAAGAAGTGCTCGTTATATCCGAGCTCGTTGTATCCGAACTCAAATTGTATTAAGTTTAAGGAACAATTTTCCGTAACACTGAAAATCACTCGTTAAAACCGGACGTTCGTTATAAGTTGTACTCGTTATAAGCGGACCCGACTGTATATTGGACAATATCTTCACGTTGTCTCAATCACAGATTTTAATACTTCTTTTGCTGTTTTCTCTGCTTGTTACTATTGTTTGAATTTTTTACTGATTCCGTTCTTCTATTCTGCCTTTTAACTTTTTCGATGTATTGCAGATAGTATCATATAGTCCTCTTTCTGAGGATTTTCTTCTTCAGTCTTCAGGCTTTCACGGCCGCTGTTGATGGCTGCTCTTCGGTTCTCGGGTTCTCTGCCGTGTAGAAAGGTTGTGGTACTTGACCTTTCGATCGTGATCGAAAGATGATCGAAACGTCAAGTACACAACCTTTCTACACGGCAGAGAACCCGAGAAGCGAAGAGCAGCCAGGATTTTCTTCTTTTTATTGAGCAGTGTTAAGCCAAAATAGATTTACTTTCTAATTTGTTCCCACCCCTAGTTGATGTTGTTTTCTAAAATAATGAGCATGCTGATTATATCTCCTTTATTATCACAGCTTCATCATCAATCATTAATAGTTTTTTGTAAATTCGATCCCAAATTAGAAAAACATGTATTGTTGTATTTCTTTTTTTATGTATTGCTGTATTTCTTCTTCATAGAGTTTTATTTGCTGTGTAGTTTCCACTGAAGGACATCACTATTACAATGTTCGCTTGGCTTTATGTCATCTTTCCAATATATTGTGCTGGCCTCACGTGCTGAGCGCCAATTAACTGTCCTGGTCGTTTCTCGGACAATTGCGAATTTATTTGTTAATTATGGTTTCAAAACTCTTTTCTCGGAGTTCAGGTGGGTTCTTAGACTCTTTTTTTCTCATACACACAAATGAAACACAGGTATTATTGGTGCTAAAGAATTCAATTTTATTTTTATCTTCTTGTTGAATTGCAATCTTTTTTAAATTTCGCGCCTTTACTAAATATAAATGTGACAATTTATTTTGCGTGTGGAGATTAAGGTTAGAACGGAAAAATGTGACAGAAGTGAAGTTTACACAAAAAAAAAAAATTATAATATAACAACTTGGTGTTTAACACAGGTAACAAATCTTAAATTCTAATTACTTATATCTAATTCTGAACTTTGGGCCTATTCTAGGTTAACTTCTTTTGTAACGACTAACATTAATAATTCTCTTATCTGGTAAGTGATCTGTTCTTTTATTTAATTCATTATAACTAAATCTGTCTTAAAATGTTGTCTTTATCGACTTTTAAATTTTTTTATTTTCCTTTTCAATCAAATTTGTTTCTAATGCCTTTACACCACTTATCTGTTAAGGGTCGTTGGGTTTGTCTCAGTCAAGGGTTCGTCTGGTTCGGGATTTGGCTGGATTTACCGGGTACGGCTGGGATTTCAGATAGGAATGGCGTCCGGGACTTCGACGTGGGAATCTCTGCTAATTCGGCCTCGGAATGGCTGTCTTGGCTTCCGCTGGTGCCTCGGGGATTAATTTAGGAAATTCTTCGTAGAAGTATTGCATGAAAAACATTGGTCATGTCCTTTTCAATATGGATGTTTGATATGAATTTAATTTCGGATAAGGGTAATATGATGAATTTTTATGTGAAATAATGATTTGGAATTTATTGTTTACGTTTCAGGGAGCAATTCGACATAGGTCTAGAAGCGTTAATGGTTCGGACGCGTCTGTTTTTAATATTTTTTCCAAAAAAGTATTTTTTTGGGATTCATGGTTGTCTGTTAAAAATGCGATTTGGACTAAGAATTTGGCACAGATGAAAAGGGTTCTCAAATTCCTGGAAATAATGTGAAATTACCTTTGGAAATTGTGTTAGGTGATGTCACTTGAGTAATTGGATTATCGTCGATGATTTTCCATTTTGAAAATGTAAATTTGTTAAAATGTCAGTTAGATTAGATGGCCGTATTTTAGTCCGATATGTCATTCATGTCGACAACTTAAATCTTTTTATATTTAATTTTACCAACTTAACTTTTTTCATATTTCTACAATTTAAATGTCATTACCTATTTAACTATATTCTTTCTAAGTTTGAATTAAATGTCGTTACAATATCTAAAATAGGCGCCGCACCGCTCAAAGAGACCTTTCTTTCATCCATTCTATTCTTTGATGGTTTCAAGGTTCATTATCGTCAGTTGATTGCGGGATATCCGTACCATTAGGATAAAGTTAAATTAGGATAATTTTAGTTTATTCGTAAGTTCAAAAGTGATTGCTATATGGCAAACTTCAAGGCCAGTCTTTCCTTGTATATTGTTGTAACTGCAATTCGATTCTTAAACATACGCAAGTGAGAATACCTCAAAAAAGTTACTAAATGATAATGTACCGTACCAACTTATTTTTGTCGACTTTCCAGTTGGTACTAGTTCCGATTTTGTCAGATAGGGAGAATGAGATTAAGAATGCAAAATGTACTTTTGTTCACTGCAAGTTAAAGAGGCAAATGCAGTAAAAGTAGAGTCTTGCATTCCAAGTAGCGCTGATGTTTTAATAGCCCATCACTAACACCAAAAAATATCTGTTATCTTTACTGTTTTTAGTAAATTGTTACGAACTAATATTTTTACGCCTATATACAGCCTCTGCCAAAATAGAAATCATGAAGGCCATAATTTTACACAATGGATGTACGTACGTAGACAGCCGTTGGCCTTAAATTTTGGTAAATCTGAACAAAGTTAATTTAATCTAGTTGGGTCATATTTCCATCCATGAAAAGCAATAGATGAAGACATCGTTAAACCATTTGTGGCTGTCATTTTGGCTTGGTTATGATAACGCAGCAGAAACTGTTTCAGTGTTTTTTCAGTACCAACTATATCGGCCTTCTTACAGAAGCATTATACCACCCTCCTGCAATAAATTACTTATGAAAGGATTTGATTAATGCCTAAACATTTTCTTTATGATACAGGAATCCTTTTTGATTATGGCTTTTTTGATTCACTTTACTAAAACTTTCTCTTGTTAGGTAATTAATATCAGCAAAGAGCTAGAAGAAGCTTTAACAAAGTTTGGACTCTCGTGTTGGTGTCATCCATTGCAACAGTCTAGCTGCAAAGTATTGACTTTCAAGCTTCCACTTTCCTACAGTATCTCTTCTGATTTATTTTTTCATTCCAACTTTCCTCCGACCCCAATCTGCTCCTGAACATAATGTTAGTTATGATACCTTCTACAAAAACCCAGTACGCTATTCAGTCAGAGGAATGTTACTACGCCTTCCCAATCATGCTTGATGATATAAACCAAACAGTTTCAGGTCTTCCCTATTCGTTTACTTCTTCTGAAGATCAGAGGCGTTGCTCTCTGTGCGATAGAGTACCTATAAAGCATTGAAAAATTTAATAAAAGAGAAATAACAGATCTAAAGAAAATTGTAGTAACAAAATGGTCCCTGTCTGATCTTCAATTACGGTCCTCTGATAGTGTCATTGATCACACACACATGATCAAGGATTTGGTACGGTGCTCATCTTGCTGGATTTTCCTAAAGCATTCGATACTGTTAATCATGAACTACTACCAGTTGAATTAAAATACTATGGCTTTGATGCTGTTAGCTTAAAATTCTTTGCTTCATATTGGAGAATCGTAGGCAGACAGTTGTGGTTGACTCTGCGGAATCTGAGTTTTTACCAACTGCTCAAGGCGTTCCTCAAGGTAGTGTTCTGGGACTGCTTTTATACCCTTAATTTAAAAAATCTGTTTATCAATTGTATTGAATGATATCAAATTCTTAAATTCTCATATAAAAACAATATTTACATTTATCCATAATAGCCTTCCTTAATTATATTTGCCAGAGGTGACTTTACAATACTGTTTAATAATTGTAACATTAGGGTTGGCAATGGATCATTAGGAAGTGATAGGAAAGCAAAGAATGTACAATTTTATCTAGATGATACATTTAGGTTCCAGCCTCATATTAATCAAGTATTAAAAAAGACATTTTTCTGTTCTAAGAACTATATTCTATTAGAGGTTTTTTAGATTTCGGGCTAAAAAAGATTTTAACGGATTCTTTGGTGTTGTCACACTTTAATTGTTGTGATGTAATGTGCGGCACATGTCTTAATAGTTACGATAAACATCGGATACACAGAGTTCAGAACTGCTGTTTAAGATTAGTTTTCAACTTAAAATTTCAGGACCATGTTGCTAAATTGGTGCACTTTGTTATCATTACATCTCGCACGAGCTACCTGTTTCGTTAACTATTTAAATTTTAGCCAATTACATAGCGTCTTTATCTAAGCGATCATTCTCATGCAATGCTTCTTCTATTTTTGATTGTAATCCGGATTCAATACAATGTCTCTCTCTGCCTTGTTTAACTTGCTCGTTTCAGCAATGTATGCATCGTTCGATTATCATCCTTATCTCGTCGGGCTTTATTAATATAGCTAGTGGATTTCAATAACAAACTTAGATTTAGACTCAATTGAGGGTGACATTGTACTGCGACCTATTGATATATTGTACCCCCTTGCATGAGCTGTAAGCAGCTGCGGTTTGCCTACTCTCAGACCTCCCCATCCAATCTAAGAGTTTCAATAAATTGCAATAACTGTGATGGTTTCAGAGAAAGTATTCCTTCTTTGTCTATGACGTTTTTGCCGAGAGAATTGGCTCGGGTTTCCGTAATAGCGGTGCAGTTAGATGTCAGGTGTTCTGGATTTTCATCCACCCTCCCTCCCCCACACAACCTGCAGTTCTCTATTCTGTTTCAAACCTTTCTTGTCATGTGTTCCCGAAGATGACAATGCGTTGTGGGAAAGGATGTGAGAATACGTAGTCTGTTCCTACAAAGTCCTAGCAAGATCTTTGCCTCAATGATTTGTGTATTGGCCTTCCTTGTCAATAGGGTAGCTTCTTTGTTGCCGCTGATTCCAGCAGAATACAGCTTTGTTTTCTCTGCCTAGGCTGTTTAGTCGCCTAACGCACTGCTAGACTAATTTCGAGATCATAGTGTTAGAGCTCAGCGCCATTATAGCAACATATAATGACCGATATATCATTTGTTACTCTATTTTATAGAAGATGATCGATTCTTTTTTTCAACGAATCTAATAGACCTGAATGCCCTGACAAAACTATTCGGACACCTTAAATTAAATAGCCTAACCTCTATTTAAACTATATTTGGTTTGTCCACAATTCTAAATAGGTTTTAGACAATCAAAATTCAGTGATTCTGAAGAAACGTATTGGTTGACGAGACTGAAAAAGAATTTGTAGATTCCACATCACAACAGTGTTACTGGAAGAAACATTTGTACATAGTTTGCTCAAAAATTTACATAAAGCAATTATTCATTTTGTATAATAGCCTTTCATCTGTAAAATATATCTCTAACTCATGTTACAGCCGTTGCTAATACACAATGTGCTACATAAATATACGCTCTGGCATTTTACATATGGCGCACACCTCTCATTGTGATACTTATTTGCTTATCACACCTTTCGATCTTGTAAAGAAAAGGAATTATTTTAAACATACCCGTAAATACAAGAAAGTTTTAGCAGCATGAACCATGTCGCGAATCCGCCTATATTTTGTTTATGCGGTTTTTATATACAAAAAAAAAGAAAAGCAGTTGCCTTCGAGGCCGTGTAAGTGCATTCGCCAAAACCATAAATTAAGTACGTAGTACATCCACTTTTCGTATTACGACAACCGCAAGACACATTTAGTTAATTACAAGCGTATAAAATTTATAGCCCAACGCCGAATGACAAAATAATTCTACGTTCTTCCTTTTTTCCGGCAAAAATACAGGAATATGTGTATACACAGGAAGGGATATCACATACATGATAAGTCTTTCAGCTGCACAGTACACAATAATCCCGAAAAACGAGCAGGAAAAATGAATATGCGCGTTGTACATAACACATTTTATTAATTGCTTTTGCAAATGCAAATACATTAATTAAAATTTGTTGGACATGTTTGCGTTATGAATATCATCTGTTATTTTTTTCTCTAAGGTATTGTCGAATGGATATTGTGACATGCGGTTGTGCGCGTAATGTAAAAGCGTCCCTAACATACATACATACAATGTATATATGTATATACGAACATAAACATAGGTACATTATATGAAATTGTAACTGGTGTTTTTTTTCAATTTAAACATCCGTGTAATAATATAACGTTTGTAGTTTTATTTGAGATCTTACCACAAAGGATCTAGAGAAATTTTGTGCGGGGATAGTCCATACTGAAAACTATTTTTTTAGAGTGATTCATTAGAATAATTTCAGGAATTCAAATAACAAAATTAATGTTGTCAAATAACGAAATTAAAGTATGTATTTGTTTGTGCTCTATGACATATGAGAAGGTTGCCCGATTTTATCTTACTGCATAGAACACTAAACACTTTAACCCACTGAACACCAAACAAGTTTTAACTAAAACACCGACGCGTTTCAACAGCAATGCTGTCATTATCAAGGCGATAATAAAACTAAATTAAAATAAAATCTACAAAAACAGGTAACCTAAATGTTATGCACGGTCAAACCGATACGCATCCTTAATTTCCTATTAACGAAAACAATGACGAATACGGTATAGGTCCATTGTCACAGTTCATTACGCATGACTTATTTTTATATATTTCTAAACTTTCGAAAACATTTAGAAACTTATAATTGTTTATTTGTCTAATTAATTTAACATTCGTATGATCGATGTTGTGATCTGTTTCAAAAATGTGTTGGGCAACGCTCGATTTCTCAATTCTAATAAATCTAAGATGAGCCATATGCTCTTTGAATCTGATTGAGACTGCTCTCCTGGTTTGCCCAATATATTTTTGATTACAGTCTTTACAATTGATTTCGTAAATATCTGACTTTTCTAGAGGTTGTATTTTATCTTTAGGGTTACCGATGAGACGGGTGAAGCTTTAACATCCTCTCGAAAAGTCGTAGATTCTTTCACAGTTTTCTTATAATTAAACTTCCTAATTAACTTATGGATATGCTGCGGCTGGAAACCATTACACTTGGCCGCATCTTTTATAATTTTAAGCTCTTTCTCATACCTCGCCTTGTTCAAGGGAAAAGTAAGAAGTCTGTGCACCAAAAAATTCAGGCTTGCCATTTTGTGTTGAACACAATGATGGGAATCTGAAGGAATGTAGCGAAGTGTACTGGTTTCCTTTCTATACACGTCAAACTCTAATCTATTGTTATTTCTAATTACTAAAGTATCTAGAAAGGGTAGCTGACCGTTTTCTTCTCTTTCACAAGTGAACTTTATGGTTTCGAACCGATTATTTAATCTATTGAGAAAATCGTCAATATTACATTTGTTAGTGTCAAATATAGCGAAAATATCATCCACATACCTCAACCAAACCCTAGGAAAATATTCGCTCTCAGATTCTAAGTACTTTTCAAAACGGCTCATGAAAAGGTTAGCCAAAAAGGGCGACAAGGAGTTACCCATTGCCGTTCCTTCCAGCTGTTCATAAAAACTCCCGTTGAATTGAAAAATGTTCTGTTTCATACAGATATCAGTTAAGCGAATATATTCCTGGACACATTGTTAACTCAAACTATTTTGAAGCAACAAGTCCTCGAGGTATGTCAAGGTGTCTGGAATCGGTACACTAGGAAAGAGAGAACTAACATCAAATGAAATCAATATTTCACCCTCCAGCAACTGAATATTTTGAATTTCTTTAATAAATTCTAACGAATTTTTTACTGCAAAACTAGGTTGCTGTATTGGCAAATTATTAAATTCATTGGTCAGCCATTTGGAAACCTTATAAGTCGGTGCGTCAATTGCCGAAACAATTGCCCTTACCGGTCAGCTACCCTTTCTAGATACTTTAGTAATTAGAAATAACAATAGATTAGAGTTTGACGTGTATAGAAAGGAAACCAGTACACTTCGCTACATTCCTTCAGATTCCCATCATTGTGTTCAACACAAAATGGCAAGCCTGAATTTTTTGGTCCACAAACTTCACACTTTTCCCTTGAACAAGGCGAGGTATGAGAAAGAGCTTAAAATTATAAAAGATGCGACCAAGTGTAATGGTTTCCAGCCTCAGCATATCTATAAGTTAATTAGGAAGTTTAATTATAAGAAAACTGTGAAAGAATCTACGACTTTTCGAAAGGATGTTAAAGCTTCACCCGTTGTGACCCTCCCTTACGCTCCCTTTATCACTAAAGGTTTGAGTAAAATCTTCAAAGAGCTAGATCTCAGAATAGTTTACAGTTCTGGGACTAGTTTATGAAGTCTCATCGGTAACCCTAAAGATAAAATACAACCTCTAGAAAAGTCAGGTATTTACGAAATCGATTGTAAAGATTGTAATCAAAAATATATTGGGCAAACCAGGAGAGCAATCTCAACTAGATTCAAAGAGCATATGGCTCATCTTAGATTTAATAGAATTGAGAAATCGAGCGTTGCCCAACACATTTTTGAAACAGATCACAACATCGATTAAACGAATGTTGAATTAATTAGACAAATAAACAATTGTAAGTTTCTAAATGTTTTCGAAAGTTTAGAAATATATAAAAATAAGTCATGTGTAATGAACTGTGACAATGGACCTATACCGTATTCGTCATTGTTTTCGTTAATCGGAAATTAATGATGCGTATCGGTTTGACCGTACATAACATTTAGGTTTGCAGTACCCTTTGTATAATTCAAGAGTTCCCTTCTTAGGGTTTGTCTTAGCTGTAATTTGTGTCCTGGTTTGAATCCTTCCAATAAAATAAAAATCTCCAATAAAAGACGCAAAGGAGGCCTCTTTACAAGTACAGGTAAATCTCGTTTTACGTGGATTCGTTTTAAGCCGATTCACAATTACGCCAGTTTGTGTCGGTCAAGACGTTGTTTTGTTCTATTACCGAGTACCGAGCAGCTCGAACTAATATTCGCAGCATTAAATTAAGCGGTGAAGCAGCGAGCTCTGATTTAGCAGCAACGGCAGCTTACCCTAAAAAATTTCAAAAATTTGTGGAACAAGGCCCAATTACCCTGCAGAGCTCATCTTCAATTGTGATGAAACAGACCTCTACTGAAAGAAGTTGCTATCGAGAACGTTTATATCTCGACAAGAACGTAGCTTTCCTGGATTTAAAGCGGCCAAAGATGAACTGACTGTTCTCTTGGAATCGAAGGTTTCCGGTTCCTTAAAATTAAAGCCAATGATAGTGTACCATTCCCAGAATCCACGGGCTTTCAAAGGTCTGGACAAAAGCTCCCCGCCAGTTTTTTTGTGGTGGAATAAAAAAGGGTTGGGTCACTCAAGAGCTTTTCTCCGATTGGTACGAAAATTATTTTTGCCCTATTGTCCTTAAATTTTGTGACCGAAATAACCTTCCAAAAGAAGCAATCCTCCTATTAGACAATGCCCGAAGACTGCCGCAAAATCTAGAAATGATGGACACGGAATTGGATGTCAAGGTAATTCACGTGCCCCCTAACACAACTGCCATGTTACAACCCATGGATCAGGGGGTAATTTCCACCTTCAAAGAAAACTATTTGCACACAACATGAACAAATGATTAGGGCGATAGATAGTAATTCCAGTCAGACCGTTAAGGGTCATCGGCAGTCATAAACCATTTTAAAAGGAATCGAAAACCTTAAAACTGCTTAGGACGAAGTAACAAATTGTCTAAATTGCGTTTGGCGTAAACTTAGATAGTAGTGAAGTAGTGACCGAATTGTTAGACGTGCGTGACCAACCACTCGCAAATCAAGAATTGGAAGAGTTGATGGTGCAGTTAGATCGCCCTCAATCAGAAAATCTCGAAGAAGAAGAGAAGGAAGATGAGAAAGAAAATGATGGGAAAACCCTAAATACGATTGATCTAACTCGCATCCTTTCTGCTATAGAAACGTTGACAGATGAACTCTGTGAAATAGACGGGGATTTCAATCGAAGCGCAAATGTTAAAAGAAGCATCACAGCTGCAGTTCGACCTTATGCCATGGCGATTCTACAAGAAAGGAAGCAACAATTAAAGCAAATGAAACTGGACGATTTTTTCGAAAAAATTTGAGAATTTAATTTCGTACCGACATATCAGTGAATGAGTACACTGTTTTACTTTATAAAATTCATTATATTGTGATTATTATTATTTGTAAAAGAATAAACACTTTTTTTATTAAATACATTTACAATTTATTTTGAATATAACATATATAGGCTAACACTTTGTGTTCAAGCAATGTAACTCGTACCACAATATCAATGTAATACAGTGAATCATCAAGCGAACTACTTAATCAATACTGTCTTTAACGCTAGTTCCTTTTGTATGCTTTCATCTAAAAGTACGCGCCACTACTTCTCGAAGCGATATGCAACCATACTGATGTTCCATTCGAAATTATTCATAAAAAGCTGGCAGAAACGGTCATGACGATGGCAACGCTCTCATATGACATTCTTGCGGCATCGTAAACTTTAAGGGATATTGAGAAGATCATATAGTTCTTCTCCGGCGTTAATAAAGCGCGCATAACACGGACGCTTAAAAACGAGAGCAATTCAACGTACAACGTGGCGATGCAATTTAAAGAGATTGTATTCCTGCTAATGAACCGATTTACATGGTCAGGCATTATTATGGTTCTTCTTGATTGTGGAGTGGTGTTTCGCTGAAAGCGCGCCCTCTATGAAATATGTAATATTCGTGTACTATTTCTTAAATATCGTCTTTATTGTAGGCAGTTATAATAAGCAGTAGTTTATATGTTCGTCTCGTATTAGGAAGCACTCGTTTTGCTAGAAGTATGGACGCAATGTTTCATGTAATCTTTCATAACTGTTTCAAACCATATAAAATTGCAACTGAAACAAGTGCAACGATTATTATCCTTCGTTCTATTATGTTAAGGGTTGTACCTTAACGCTATTGTTCTTTCCTATCCGCCATCGTATTTACGATAAATTTAAAATGAAACAGCGAGAGAGATAAAATTTCAATTTCGAATTGAATAAGAGGATGGTGTACGCGCAGTAAGCGCGCAAAAAGGACCTCGACGAAACCGTAAAAGCGCAGTTATACACATTCTGAACGGGCCCAGGCGTAGTGGGTGTTCGTGAGCACAACAAAAGCTTCCCTTGTGTTCGAGTACGGAGGCGAACATCCATTACAATCAGTAAGAAATTAGCATTCCGAAAAGCGGATTCTGCGGCTCCGGAATTTAATTATACACAATTCGGCGATGTAATATTTATGTATTTATTTAAATGCGATGGTAATCCTCTGGCCAAGAGGAAACCGATGACGAGAGAGGGAAGTTTAACCGCTCACTGGAGAACCGGAGGTGGGGAACTCCTGAGAAGGTGGTAAAGGCGATGAGACAATAAGAAGAAAAAGGGCGCAGCATCCGATAGGATGGACTGGAGTGGTGTGGAGTGAGAGGGCTGTGCGGAAGAGAGTCACTCTCTTGCTTATTTAACTCCCTTACGAATCCAATTTCGGAGGCTGTTTACGGTCGCCCAGACTTAATGACTTCTAAAGGTGTCTTAAGGGGTTTTAGGTTTTATTTTGTTAAATTCTATTTGGGGATTTTAAAATTTCAATTATATATATTGGACGATTCTGGCATATATACATTCGGTGGAGGGTTGCTGTTACAGGAGAAGATCCAAGAGGAAGAAAACGACGCAAAGAGAAACAGAAAAAGAAAGTCTGAAATTTATGTGGAATGCATAATAAGCGAAAATGTGTCGTTGTATTATTATCTCATAACACGCTCGGGGCTGATGTTTTCATAACTCTCTAATGCGGATATTCCTGTATACATTTTGAGTAAGCGGCTGTGTTGGTTATACAGTTTTTATTCGTGCGAATATCGTCGGTGTCTGCACGTGTTATATGAATGTGTTGTGGCGTTAGGTGGAGATACGACTTGACAGGAATATATTGCTTTTTTTAGAAATATTTATGTTCCATTTTGTGTGTGGAATATACGTTGTTTAGAAATACATTACTTGCAAAAATGTTTGTGTTCCACGTGACTTTTGTAATATTGGCTGCATATTCTAAGAAGTAGAACTATGTACTATAATAACATTTATTGTTGCACATTCCTTCCATAAATTCTCTAGCTGGGGAATTTACATACAAGAGACTTAATTAGCCATTTGCTATTTTAACTGACGCATTTCGTATGAAATCAATGTATTTATTACCAAATAAATGACACATTACAAAAACCAGTAATTTTGGAGATTAGGTACGAGGGTAGTTCAGATATGATGCTCCATGATATAGATGGCGTTGATTTTCAAGTAGGGTAAATCAGGGAGAGTTGGCCACAGTTTTTTACATGTGGTAACTATATTATTCTACAAAATAAAACATAATACAAAACATGAAAATTAACAATCAATTGTCTAGAAAGAAAGATGAACCCAACAGTTGTTCTTGGCCATCTCACCCCAACTGCTCGGGTGAGATGATCAGTGCACTTTGGTATAGATGGCCAGTATTCTGGTTCTCACTTTTTCTTTTTTATACCGCACAGTTGGCACAGATCTTCGAAATTGGTACAATTTTCATGCAACCAGTGCTTGCAATTTAGACATTTGATCCAATCTTCTACCTTTTTGGTAGTGTTATAATTTTCTCCGCAACCAACGCATTCAGCATTGCTATCATCCTCTGCACCTTCATCTTCACTCTCTAGCTGCACATCTGCATCAGATTCTGAACTCGATGACAGATTCTTCTTTACATATTTTCGTTTTTGGGCAACCTTCTTTGTATGTTTAACTGTATTCTTTTTTTTTTCTTTTCAGTGCCCTTGCTTTAACTTCTGCAATATTTTCCGGTGACGTTAAAATTGCACCTAACTGTTTGGTTCGTTTTTTCAAGCTAGGAGTTATAACCGGGACAGGATTAATTGATTCTAGCAGTTTTCCTGGAGTACCTTTATCAAGGTTGGCACTATCTGAACATGATGACGCTAGTGTTGCTGGTGAGGGTGGTGGAGTAACGGAACGTGAGGTAGATGGCAGGAATAGGTCATTTGCATTCTCCTTTGAACACTGTTGTTTCGGTATATTTTCATCACACTGCACAAAAGTAGTTTTAGAGGTTCCTGGTTTCACATTCATAGATTCACTATGTGCTGATTCTTGTGTTAGTGTTTTATGGGCGCCGGATTGAGACTGCGAAACTGCTCCGTTGTGCGCTTGTGGATTTTCCACTGATTGATCAGATATTTCATAAGCATGCTCCGGGATCGCTTCAGAATTGAAGGGGCAAATTCCCGTCGCTTTAAACCCAGCAATTGCATTATTTTGAGTAGCTGATATTCCCCAACTTTGGGACAGGAGATTACCAAACTGAGATCTTTTGATTTGTCTTCCTGGGTTTGTTCTAATCCAGTTTCTACATGCATTGTAAAAATTGCTTTTCAGTGATTTAAACAGAGCTCGATCTAATGGCTGTAAAAAATGAGTTGTGTGACTAGGTAGACAAATCAACACAACATCATTAGCATCTGCAAGCTCCAAGAGTTCGACGGAAGTACAATGAGATGCGTGACCCTCTAGGACCAAAACAACCTTGCCATTTGGTTTCCTTGGTATGAACATTTCTTCTAGCCATCTTAGGAATAGTGTTGTATTTACATAAGCTGATTTCTCGGACATGTACACAGCTGCTCCTGGTGGCATGCCGTATTCAAATTCATCTTTTTTATTTTTTCCCTTGAATATGGAGCCTTTTTCTCCAGACGATAATGCATGTACATCCTTGGACCCCTTTTGTGCTACCACATAGCCTGTTCTGTTGTTAAGTTGTAGCCCAGTTTCATCAACGTTATATATCGAACCAGGCTTATTAAACAGATTATTTTCTTCTAAAACGGACCCCAGTAGGTCAAAATAAGACGCTACTTCAACACGGTTCATGCCTAGGCCTCGAGCCAGAGAAACTGTCTCTGTTTTTCTTATGGACAAATCCCGATTTCTGGATAAAAAGGAATGAAACCAATCATAACCTGCTTTTTGGATATTTGCGTTGAATTTATGTTTTAGTTTCAACTGCTCGGCGAAATGGTACTCTCTAATGTCATCAATCGTTAAAGGAAACCCATGTTTCTGCATTTTCTTTATATGTATAACTAGTTTCTTCTCATTAAATTCTCCAAACGTGGAATCTGGCCCCAACCTACTTCTTTTAATGCAGTCATTTTTTTTTCACTCTTCTTTCCAGCGTTTTGCGAGGTATTCCAAAATTTTTAGAGGCCCTCATGACCGCCATACCATTTTTCACGGCATCAATTGCGTTTTGTAGACTTTCTTCATTCCAATTACCTCTGGTAGTAGTGCCCTTTCTTCTATATCTGGTAGGCATTTTGCTACAAATACAAAAAAAACCCACTTATTATTATGGCCAACTATACCATAATACTGGGTGGCCGACTCTCCCAAATATCAGGGAGAGATGGCCATCCATATTTTTGCAGCTCATGTGGTGGCAACAACGTTATTATTAGGTTAAAACACTTCTATAACTATTACGAAGGATGGTGCTTCGTAACAGCAAATCGTTAAGTCAATATAATATATCATACTTACATTTTATAATTTGGTTGTGCACAATAAAATGTCACCAATCACCCAATATTTTATATGAAAATAACTCGATAAATCAAGACGGCATGTGTACTGTGGGAAATTCCGTACATTTCGTGGATGTAAACAGACACTGTAACGCAATAGTGGAGCCCTCTAGAAGTGAATAGCCAAATTATAGGCATATGGCCAACTGACCCGAGTGGCCGACTCAACCGGAATTACCCTACAAGTACTGTGTCAATCTGCGCCTTCATATCAGGTAGACTTGGTAGAGAAACCTTGAACAAGTTGTAGGTGCTGGACGGCCGAAAATGTTTGTAAAGAAAACATTTATCGGCTCCATGACATGGTTCTGAACGGTAAACAAATCATTTTGGAATTCATACCTCAAATTTGTAGCTTTTCAATAGGTATTAGAAACCCTTTTAGATAAAGAATTAGGTCTCAGAAAGTTGCCTGCACGATGGGGCACTGAAAATATTGACGACAGAGCAAAAGCACATTCGACAGGTCACTTCGGAAGCAAATTTGATCATTAAGCGACACCCTGAAAACTTCCTAGCAATATTCGCTACCGTGGATTAAACTTGGCTTAACCATTATGATTCTGCATCAAAAACACAGAGCGTGGAATGGAGGCACAAGGGTTCACCACCCCCTCCAAAGTATCCTGTAACAGCATTTGCGGAGAAGATCATGGCCGCAGCTTTTTGTATGCCGAAGAAACTATTGTTACAGACTTTTTACCACGTGGTCGGACTACAACTGAGCAATATTTTGCCGCTTGAATTTTAAAACTATGTGATTCCATCAATCAGGAGGAGAAAAGTCAGACGTGGTGTGCTATGTCATCAGGACAACGTTTTTACCTACACACAATGGCCGCAATTAATAATGCAGACTCAATGACAATAATATCAGTGACAATAATATCAGAACTGCCCTCGTACTTATTAACTAATACAATTTTAAGCTTTTGTCTCTTAACTAACTAACTCCATGGATCCAAACCATAGCAAACCACACCGGACTGATGGGAATAACAAAAACTTCTAGCGACGTTGGCAATTGATATACTTGCAAAGAATAAAATAAGGAAAATAGTGACTCAGTACAGCAACGACTTAAATCTTATATTGGTAACAAAGAAGGGATATTCTCCTTTATTAGTAGAATAGATCACAAAGGAGTAAGTGCTGGCCATATTAATCACCCGATCACATATCTTCGCCATTTTTGTGTTCCTGTTGCAGGTCATATTGAAGCATGTTGGGACTGCTTGTTTGTGTGTTTCTCCTATGATTTCATCACCCTCATGCATTGTAGATAATAGCAACACTATTCTCTGTTTCTTTAGCACATTTGAAAGTAATATTTTTTGGTGCTCATTGCAGAATATTGATGTATTTTCATCGCGCTTACTTATGGCCAAAAGTTCAGGAAGAATTGGTTTTTTATTTTTACGTAGTGTTCCAATTATTGCTTATAAAGATCTTGAAATAAGTCATGCACTAAACTGATGGATCTAACCCAATTGTTCAGGTGACATGCCTGTTAGTTCCATCGACAGATTTCCTTTACAAAGTTGATAGTTAGCGCAAAATCATTCCTGTTGGTACTTTTCCCTATATATGGACTAGCATCAGCCATATAGTTTATCGAAGACTTACACAGCGTTATAATTGCTATTCCACATTTTATCGATTTATTAGGTATGTACATACCTAATGTACAGTCTGTTCCAAAATTAATGTCGCTTCATGTGACGGAAGGTACATTATAACTTCTGTTGCGAAACTAATGCACTAGGTTTGACCGACATTTATTTTAGAGCGCAATTACAATATTGACATTCATCAATCAAAAATTGTGTCGAGTTATAGCGAAGATGATTTTTATTGGATCTTTTAATTTCGGGGGTGACATTAATTTTGGAACAGACTGTACATGCGAGACAAACGTCGCCCACAAAATTCGTCGATTCGTCGATCGGTTCGTCAATAGTAAAATAAGATGACGGTGTGTATAATAATCTACAAGTTTGACACAAAATGAACGAGGTTTCTTCAAGTAGTTGCCTTGGATCCATTAAGCTATTTTGTTGTTCCCTCTCCTTCCAGACTTACGATGTTACGTCTAACTAGAAATTGATTTTTTTGCAAGTTTCAAGTTGAGGCTGATATTCGGGATCGTTAGAATTTACCTCAATATTATCATTATTCTTCTTTGCCAAAATATCATCTCTCTGTGAAAAATCGCTAAGTCAGCAATAACATCCGAGCACTATCACCTCAAAGAGCACTTGTGTAACTTAAGTATTGTATCTGGTTGCATTTGCCGACGCTGTTAGGAAAATGAATAGGAAATTCTTGATGCACAATGCCATTGTGTTGTATTGGACTACAGCAGAAAGCAAACCTTATGCAGAGATGAGGAAGCTATCCAGCTTTGCAGAATTTCAAGACTATAGAGCCTGTTAAGAGTTTGCTCATAGTGTGGAGACAACTCAGGATAAATTTACGCACTATTTCACCCACAAAACATTGAATGCTCAACAGCATAGGTACGGTTCAATAGCGTAAGTAGTAAAAGGAACACAAAAGAAAGTAATATCCAGCAAAGATTCTGGATTTTTACGAAAATATAGGATAATCATAAAGTAAGGGATATACTCTTATATAATTTCAAGAAATCAAGTTAGTAGCAAAAAGTAAATAGAATCTAGTTGCTTTTGGATTTTGATCTTACTGTATCTATGAAAAACAAAAGAATTGTCGTTACAATTGTTGACAATTATTTTGAAATTAAAACTTAAATTGACGTAGAGTTCATAAGACTCAAACTGTAATAGCATGGATTTACAAACAAGAATTGGTTTAGTTCAGTGTTATTATGAACGCGGCAGAACTTACACCGCTGGATTACGAAGATTTCGCACGAGAATGGGTTTGAGAGCGGGGTCCTGTCAAATGAAAAGGTACCGACAAAAATTTGAAAGAACAGGGTCTGTAACTGAACTACCAAGATCAAGAAGACCAAGAATTAGTGATGTCCAGGATTTAGCCAGAGATCATCCACTATCAATCAGCAGTGCAAATGCGACATCCTAGCGGTATACGAAGATTTGGAAAATTTCTAAAAATGTATCAATATAAACTGAAAATGCTGTTTAAAGTAAAGAATGGCCAGCACTAGTTAGAAGACGACCAAAAACGCTACAAGAACTAAAAGACAATACTATGGAGCAAATTCGTGCAATTCAATGAGATCATATTTAGCAATTGCATACTAAATCCCATTTTTAAGCAATTTGATTTCATTTATTTTTTGTTATTAACTTAATTCGTTAAAAAGTTATAATAATTTAAAATATATCCCTTATTTTATGATTACCCTACACTTCTTTTCCATCAAGTGGAAGATGACAAAAAATGTGTGAACCAAGAAGTTACCAACTGGTGTTGGACAAAATGATTGAAATCCTTAGAAACATACTGGTTTCCTTCCTAGCCATATCAAATTCTAAAATACTATAACTTTTTGCAATTGATATGTTTAGAAGTGGCAACTGAGCACCCATTACCGTTCCTTCTAGTTGCTCATGCACAATTAATATTAAATTGAAAAATACTCTGCTTTTACAAGAGTCAGTTTTGAATCAACAAGTCCAGAAAGTAGATAGAACTGACATAAAATGAAATCAATACCTCATTTTCCAGCAATACAATATTTGAATCTTTTTAATGAATTTTATAGAATTTCCAAGTTCCTCGTTGGTCAACCATTTGGAAACCTTAGAGATATGTAGATACATCTACTGTTAAGACAATACGTCTAGTTAACCAACAAAGTTTATTTTTAATAGGTAGCCAATACAAATTAGAGATGGTTAGATTTAAAACATGTAGTTTTTCATTTAATATTGGGACAAACAGGTTTTAAACACATTATTGACATCTGTAATCATGTTAGGTAAAAGGTTTTTGTTAATTGACTTGTCAAAGCTGTAACAAGACCATTGAACACATTCTTCTTCTTACACCGCAAGAACTGTAGTAGTAGTCAGACTACGCTTCAGCTTACAGCTGCAACTAGCTCCCACCAAAAGGAGCTTCAGGACTTGATTAAAAATAGTATCTATAACCTGTCTAGGAATATATTTACCTAAGTAACACCTGAATGAATTTTTACGAACTATGAAAGTACTAAAACAGCAATAGCTAACATTTTTGGTGAGCTGTTTTGACCTAGAATCTAAAGACACTTGCTTTACTCCAAATTATCCAGTTATATAGTAATTTGATATTTTAGTCCATCTATTGCTTCCTCTTTGTAGACTGCCATTTTCAAGAATCAATTCTGAACTTTAGTCTAGTCTCACTAGATTTTCGGAAAACAATAGTAGACACTGAAAGATCGGTCTACACAAGCCTAGCAACCATCCTTATTACTTCTATGTCAAACAACTTGACAAAAAGATATAAAAATTGACTTTGAGCTGGTATCTTTCCTACTGCTGCCGTTTAATATTTTAAAGTTTGTTTCCCAATGAGAGGGTCACTTAACCCTCCACTGCTCGCGCTCCTTTTTGTTACGTAAACGGTCGCGTGGGATACATATGTATCCCAAAGCAAATTACTAAATATCTTTTTAAGAACTCAGTATTTTATTTTGAATTTTATAAATAATGTTTTTATAACGCATATATGCAAAACAACATTTTATTTTCTACGAAATTTACAAAACTGATGTTGTAAAACAGAGATGAAATAATTACTAAAAATACTTAAGATAGGTATACATTTTTTAGTTCAGATTATCGCTGTTCTCTCCACACTTTTTGCAAGTTACTGGCGTTGTCTTCTGATGTTCCTTGCATACCCATTTGTTACATTGATGGCAATAATCCCGTGTGCGTTTATCTTTTTTCTGGGGCATATGTAGCATCTACCATTACCACTCTTAGCTATTTTTACTTGAGGTTCGTTGTGTTCCGTGGTTGACGTGGATGGTTCCGCATTTCCCAAAAGGAGGCGACATTTTTCATACAGTCTCCTAGGCATATTTTGATTATACAATCTTTTCTGTATTTGGGGTTTTATGAAATCTAAAGACAGATTGTGAAGAAATTCTCTTCTAATAACTTTGCTATCTGGATGATTGGATTGGTAAACTACTAATGCATTTATCCCAGCTAGATTCATTATGTCAAAAAACATTGTCAACGGCCATCTCCTACTGTTTCGTGCAACATTATATCCGGCACACATTTGATCTACTACATCAACTCCGTATTTTGTATGGTTGTAATCTACCACCATCACCGGTTTTCCGCTATCACTGTCAATTTTGTCATCATCATGCGTAGTCGATAAAACCAGAACGTTCTTTTTCTTTTTAGGTACAAATGATACTAGAGTACAATCTTTACCGAACGCAAATTGACTGGAGCTTTCGGGTCTTTCAGAAGTTTGAACGAGTTCTGGAGGAATTTCTCTTTTATTTTTTTTAATTGTTCCCAGCATTGTTAGTTTGTATTCCGTTTTTAGTTCAATTGCTAAAGGAAAGCTGGAAAACCAATTGTCCATCGTTATGTTTCGGTTACTTCCTTTTACTAGTGCCACTAATCGTTTCACTACATCAGCAGGTTTATTAGATACCTGATAAGGCCCGTCTGGTTGTTTTCCGGCGTATATTTCGAGGTTCAAGTTGTACATGTTACTACAATCCACTAAAGCAAATACCTTAATTCCATATTTTGCCGGCTTTGAAGGAATATATTGTCTGAAAGGACACCGACCTCTGAATGACAGCAGTTGTTCATCAACTGTCAGATTGGGTCCAGGAACAATCGATTTCTGGCAATTGTCTAGAAATAATTGAAAAACATTCCTTATTGCAGCCAACTTATCGTTCTGTCTCCTTTCCTCGCGGCTGTTGATGTCGTCAAACCTAAGGCAACGCATAAGGAAGCGAAATCGGTTATACGACATTGTACAGTACATAATGTCAATTCCTGTACCATCGGAATTCCAGAAATCTTGGATATTCAGCCTTCCCGATTTATAAGACCCTAATAGGTACAGTATGCCAAATACAGACCTAATTTCGCAAGTATCCGTAGATTTGGCATCTCGATCTCGTTGATAATTAGCTTTTATATGATTTATGTATATGTTGGTTGAGATTGTAATCACTTCAACTATATTTTCACTGAGAAAGCACTCTACGCACTCCAACACACTCTTTGCGCTCGCTGCTTTATTTAGAAGTCCTGGCCTAAATCCACATAAATTGTGAGCCTTAGTTCTTGTTGTAGGAGGACAATGTTTTCTCCATTGCGTTGAACCATCTTTTCCTAAAAAGGGACACTACCTTCGTCTGTATCTCTGTTCCGGGCAACTTCGTCTTCGCATTCTTCCGTTTCTTGTTCTGACTCAGAGTCATGAACACTCTCTTCTAAATAATCACCATCGTCTTCAGTGGGGTCGGCTTCACCTAATATACCTTCCTCCTCTTCATTTTCTAACTCGTCCAACCATTTCAACCACTGATTAGGATCTTTACTACCCATACTAAACTATAATACAATATGTAAGAAAGTAACAAAGAAAAGTAAAAAGCAACTCACCGAAACAACGCAAGGTGTATGTAACGTAAGCGGTCGTGAAGAATGCAACTGTCAAAGATGGGCGAAAATATAAGAAACGAAGAAAGATATAAACGTCTGTCCTTCGTCACAATCACTCAGAGACTACTTACGAAGATTACGTGGAGCCATAAAAATATAACAGCTGTAATAAGTGCGCAAGCGCACTTTAATGAGCAGTGGGATACGTATGTAGGTATTCCACGCGAGCACTGAAGGGTTAAATACTTTCGCCTTAATCAAAAATTACAATACGCTTACATCGATTGAATCATCATTTCTTTACAAAGTCCCTCACATGAGAAGTACCAAACAGATACCAAGTCAGAAATAAGTTTCTAGTACTATTTGACTTTACTCAAAGATCAATACTTTCAAGTTAATTCAAAAAGAAATTAACCAAAATAATTTAAGATCAAGACTGTAATACGGGACAATCAAATGACAAAACTTCATAAGCGTAGACCTATATTAGCAAAGCAACATATTGCTATAATTATCTTACATGTTGTGGACACATTTAATTGTCAACATGGCTGTATACAATCAACTATATACGCGTGAATTTTTGAAGCAGGGGTGGGGTCGTGTTGCATAATTGAATTCAGGAGAGCTCCAGCGACTCACTTTTACGAGTACGTTTATGACGTCGTTACCAGGCCGCGTTATTGTCGACTTTATGCTCGCGCTTTATGTCCTCGTACAAATCAAATTCTTTGTTTTGCGCGCCTACTCATGTGCGTGGGGTGCTACTTATTCGAACTGTATTCAAATTTCACCTGATTATTATACTTCACCAAAAAGTCGCTCAGTTTTGAATCATAAGTTAGCTGCTTTTAAGTTTTATTATTATAGTTCGAAAAACTGTTTCGAGTCGTTTTAAAAAAGTAGCTGCAGTCGAATATGTAACACTAAAACTTTTGCTGGGTGTACTTTTCTTGAACTTGAACAATTGCTGGTGATTGCCTTTTTAGTAAATTTGTGATAATATCTAATCCTTATACAGAGTGGGGCAGAGGAATTTGCTTATTTCAGTTGACAGTCCTGAAGCGACGGCTGCTGTTACGAGGGCGGGGTAAGGTCATCCGAGAGGGCGTGGCTTAAAGTTTATATTCTAACTGATTTTGCTGCTCGAGGAAATGCATGTGAGGCGCTACTCAACATTCCTCAGGACGCCTCAGTTTTCTTCACTGATGAGGCTCATTTCCATCTTTCGGGATGTGTCAATAAGCAGAACATGCGTTATTGGAGCCCACACAACCCAGACAACTTCATCAACGTCCCTTACACTCAGAACGTGTTACTGTTTATTCGAACTCGATATCACACCCTATGATATCGAGTTCGAATAATTGGTCCATGCTTTTTTGAAGAGAACAACCAGACAGTCACTGTGATTTCACACCGATATGTCAATATGGTTCAAGAATTTTTCTTGCCAATACTTGAAGAAATGGATGTGGGACAAGTGTGGTTCCAGCAGGACGGCACCACGGCACACACCGCAGGGGTGTCAATGACTGTTTTGCAGCAGCACCTTCCAGGGCGGCTCATCTCCTCAAGAGGCGATCTGCATTGGCCGGCGCGATCCCCTGATTTAACCCCCTGTGACTACTTTCTATGGGCTCATCTCAAGTTATTGGTCTACAATGATCGACCTAGGCCCCTTATTGAATTGAAGAACAACATTCGTCACACTGTTGCCAACATACCCCTGGATATGCTGCAAAGAGTTCACAATAACTCTCAAAATCGACTGAGACAGTGCATTCAAAATAATGGACGCTATTTGCCTAACATAGTTTTTAAAACTTAGTAAACATAAATTTCCAATGCTATTCTTTATGTTGTTTTAAGAATAAAATTTGTAATTGTACACATTTTGTTTTTATTGAGTAACCAAATAAGCAAGTTCCTCTGCCCCACCCTATATATGTTTGACCAAATAATACTACAATTTGATAAGTGGTCTATCCTACAACTCCACAAGGCTTGGAACCATACATTTTTACTTCTTACACATCTTATATCGAAGAGAACAGGAAATTCTGTCACATGCTTTCATTTTCTATTTCTGGATCGTATGCCTTCATAAAATATATTGTATTCCAGATATTCAACGCTTTCTATGCAGAAATATCATCTAGAGATTTTATTGTCAAATAAACGTCCTTTCAAATATCAAGGACTTGTCTAAACTTTAGTAAAGTTTCTTCTATCGTTTCAGACACAACTATCATCATGCATTTCATGCAATCCTAAGCCTAAACGGACTATAGGAGTTTGTTCTATTGTTTCTACACTGCTACCAAAATCTACATAACATCATAATTTATTGTTAGAAACGATATCTAATGTATTCAAATCAGATTTGTTACCGATAAGTTTTAAATTAACTAATGATTCATCTGGCATTTTATACCTTGATAGAAATTTGACAACTTTATGGCCCTATCCTAATTTCTAATTTTGTGGTGGTAGCTTAATTTTAAAGAAGTCTGTTCTAGATAGCATCTGTCACATTTTTTATAATATAAATATTATAGCATTTTATAAAACATCAAATTCGAATACAAATAATTGTATCCAGAGCGATGCAGTTCTATGCTAAACATCCATTACGTATGCAGTATATAAATGAGCTAAAAACATTACTTCACTACTATAATAAACAAGGTAAGAGAAAGCTGAGAAGAATACGAACGAACGAATAGAACAGATTTTTCGCCAGACAAACACTGCTAGTCTTTCTAAAATATATTTGAATCATTCGCATTTTATCTAAATCAGAGAACTCTGTTTCATCAAGTATTCGCTCTATTGTTCGCTACTCACAGACAACAATCACAATCTTGCCAGACAACAATTAAACATTAAAGATTTTTCACGAATACGTTCGGCATTCGTCGCCAGGCAAGAAAACAATCACCGACAACAACGTCAAAGCCGTCGGACGAAGATACTCAGCAGCATGTTGCAACAATCAAATAGTGATCCTTCTGCATAAAGTGACGATACTACGACAGAGACACGGTCAGCGTAAACCTCTATTCAAGCGGTTAATTTGCCAATAAACGAAACAAGGCACGTATCCAACAAAGCTATCTGGACGACATCCCATCATCATCGTAACACCAATTAAAAAGCAGAAGAGACCAAGGAGTTAAGGATAAAATAAAGAAAAACAAAAGAGGTGCATAGTACTGCGTAGCAGACGGACTGTGGCGTCAGCAGCCATCTTGAACTCCAACGACCAGACTTGTTAACATCACGACGATATTTTTCTTTTTTTTTTTTTTTAGTTCATTTTCCGCTTGGCTGTAACGGAGAACAGGTTACGTACATAAGGTAGCCGTAGGTGTGGTTTATATTCCGACAAGCTCCACCTCTTCTTTTATAACATGGGTATATAGAAGAACAAACGCGAACACGGGGAGAGGTTATAAGAACAGGTAAATCGAACATTTGTTAGGACTGTACTCGTATAATGAATCCTACATGAGCTTTGAAGTCGATGTAAAAGTGGAAATCCGTCCACTGGGGAGGATAGAGAGCTACTTTGCAACCGTACACCTTACATGTAACTTTATCTCCGTTTACGATGCTCGGTTTTGCATATCTATGTATGTGTCTATACTTATACGCTTTGTGTAATGTTCGTCCTTGCATAAGATGTACTGTTATGTCACTAAGGAAAGATTCGAATTACGAGTCTATATTCGCCAAAGGCAATGTGTTCGAACGATATGCTTAGCAGTCGATTCGCTTAGCAGGAATATTAGAACATAATTTTGTGAACTCAAACAAATATGTTTAATAAGTCAATGTGAATTGGAAAAATTTAATATCCTTGCATGTTAGGTTTACAACCGCAAAAAAATAAACAAAATTACATAACAGGTCGATAGCCGCACTGGTTAAGCGACTGACTATCGTTGTGTCGGGACAATAGGAGCCGGGTTTCAACTCTTTGGGGGGACGGTGACATTTTTTCAGAGAGTTGAAATCCGGATCGACTTACCATTCGCAGGTGGGAGCAGAGTGATTAAAAGTGCACCATTATAAAAAGCGGTATGGTGCTGTCACAGAGTCGTTTGAACACAATTTACACACAAAAATTATACCGCGAGAGTTGCAGTGATAGCCAGGCAAGTAATACAGCTTACGGGGTCACTGCAACTAAGCACCCGCCAAAAAGAAATATCAAAGATTGCTGAGATACCACATATCTGTGATAGATTTCTTTCGGCTTTTAATACTCTAATTTCCATCCAAACTGCAATATAGAAGGGTGCTCTGGAAAATATTCTAAGGAACAGATAACAAAATCCTACAAGAGATTACAAAGCACACATAATTAGCAACAAAAACAAAGTCAGAATTAGACTAAATGAGTCACACATCGCCAATAAAATGCAATCAACTAATGATTGTCTTTAAGAGCTGTCTACTAATTTCATCATTGGTTACTTAGATTGATATGCACCACACCCATATCCTATGGAATCGGGCGTACTTCAAGGCAGTGTAATGGGGCCAGTATTATACTTACTGTTTACTTGAGATCTACTAACACAAAAATGATCAGGAAAATAACAGAAAATAATCTGAAAGCGATGCAGAAGCAGATTATGCGGCCACCTAAATTAAAACCTTGAAACTGAATTATATATCAAGAAGAATTGTGTTTTACCATTCATTCCTTGCGTCATAAATTCCGTGAAAAGAGGAAGACTACAGCTTAAGAATTAATTAAGAAAACAGAAAGTAAGACACGAACAGTTAAAAGGGCAGAATCACGCTGTAAACATTTTGTTCAAAACAAAAAAAAATGGTGCCACTATATTGGGCTGAAATGAAGGCAAAACTGAAGAAGCAAAAATGGGAGTAATCAAAATAAAATCACTATTGGTAAATGTGAGAAAGAATAAAATAAATTACTAATTTGCAGGACAAAATCGTCTTTGGACATAACCGTGTCGTTTTCAATATATTTTATTTATTTATTGTGACCTGTACTTAATTTCCATCTAAAACAATTACCTTGACGTAGTAAAAACCTCTACAATGAATGAAATTGGTGCTGCAAAATAGCCACCAAGTTCTGATTTATAATTGCCTTAATCTTACAACATGATCTGATAGAAACTTGAATTGATTCAGAGTATCATACGCATAAACCTTTCGGGTAGTTAACAATGACTCCTCAAACAACTGGAGCAAATATTTTCTGGAGGATAAATCACGCCACATTGTCAATTTTATTTTAATAACTTCGAAACAAAGACTATTTCTCAGCTGCCAGATGACTCAGATGACAGCTACGGAACTTTTTGCAAAACATACATCAAACTAGAGAACAAGAATGTAGTGTGCACAGTTAGTATTGCTACAATATTTTACAATATTTGAAGCTGCAGCTAGAAAATCTTGTGTATTCCTTATAAAGTTTCAAGGTCATTTATGTTTTACCAGTTATATAGAACCAGCAAACGAAAGCGATAAAAATTATATTGATTGCCCAATTAATCAGGATAGTTGATTTATTTGGACATTATTTGGAAAACAGAAACATCCCAGGCAACCAGATGGCGACAGGTAACGTCGTGTAGACGTTAGTTTTTGGTTTGCACATTATATCAGATGAGCGTTTTTTATACGTGATCTTAAACACGTAACTAAAGTGACGTCAAAGAAATGTATAAATAACGTTTATTCATTTGATACAAAATTTATAGTTTGTGGAGATTTAAATATAATTTTATTTAAGACTTGAGAAACTGAGCTGTAATTACTCATTCGTTTCAAAATTCATACACAGGATGTCCCGGATTTTATTTTACAGGCTGTAACTCCATACCCGGTATAATTACGATTAAATATTTGAAATAAAAGTTGCTTTGCCTCTTAAAGTCTATGAAATGACAGACAATGTAGATATAGGATATAGCATGACGGCTTTGAATATTCAAACTGGAAAAAAAGGATTAACATGTAGAAATAATTTAGAATATATTAAATTGAAGAATTTTGCAGAAGTAATGTCATTCTTTGATGAATTCGAAAAAGCTGTAAATGAGCTAAAGTAGCTGGAGCAAAAATAACGGAACAGGAGAAATTACGATACATGTTAAAAGCATTACCCCCATCGTACAGCTATATAGGAGATCTAGTAGTACCTGAATCAGAACGGACTGTTGAATATTTAAAAAGTAAAATAAAGTTAAAGTCAATTGAAGAGAAGAACCGAACAGATAAGTACGAAGAAGGGTCCCCCAATTGTAAGTCGAATACTTTTATGTCAGAATCGATAAGAAAATGGTTTCGTTATGGAAAACGTGGACTCCATCAAAAGGATTCTCATCAATTTAATTCTAATGGACAACAAGGACGTGGTGAAAAGCATCAACGTTGGTCACGTGGTCGTCCCAATCAACGAAGAGGCAGGGGCAGCTACCGAGGTGCTACAAAAATTTCATCCGGTCAATCATGGGAAACACAGATCAACAGGAACTCTGTCATCACACAAGTAAACGTAACCGAGGTTGAAGGTAAAAATAATTTAGATATAAATAAAATTAAATGGATTTTAGATACTTAGCGGTTGTACCGACCATATTGTAAATGATAACAGGTTGTTTAATGTATATTTTAATATACAGGGTGTAACAATAGTGCGATATTCTTCCATATCTCCTTTGTTATGCAAAATACAGCAAATATTTAAATACAAAAGTTGTTTAGTTTTATGAAATTTATATTGTAAAATTATTCTACGATATACAGGGTGTTTAGTTTGCCCGTAACCACCAGTAACTTTACATTTTTAAATAGAATACCCTATATATTATCACATTTTTGAATTTCCTGAGTAATTTTAAGATAACTCTATATAAGATAATATTCAATTATTTTCATTAGTTTGCAAGATATTTACATTTGATTGAAAATTTTTACATTTAGCTATCTTCAGAAGTATGCCATTATTTAGGTAACGGAAAGATATAACATTATAAAACTTAACATACCGTTGGAAGCATCTTCTGTGATGACAATAAACAGATGTAGACTTCAATACGTTATACAGAGTGTTCTAGAAATCAATGTCTTTTTGAAACAATTGAATTGCGAAAATCTCCATTTTTTTCACATTGAAACACTATATTTTTACAGATTAGTTGAAAGCGAAATTTTGTTACCTATCAGTATGAATAAAGCATGTATGTAGTTAAAATTAATGGTTTTAGAGATATTTCAAATTATTTCATATTTCTGTATGCTGCTATGTGTTTCAATGTGAAAAAAATGGAGATTTTCGCAATTCAAATGTTTCAAAAAGACATTGATTTCTAGAACACTCTGTATAACGTATTGAAGTCTACATCTGTTTATTGTCATCACAGAAGATGCTTCTAACGGTATGTTAAGTTTTATAATGTTATATCTTTCCGTTACCGAAATAATGGCATACTTCTGAAGATAGCTAAATGTCAAAATTTTCAATCAAATGTAAATATCTTGCAAACTAATGAAAATAATTGAATATTATCTTATATAAAGTTGTCTTAAAATTCCTCAGGCAACTCAAAAATGTGATAATATATAGGATGTTCCATTTAAAAATGTTAAGTTACTGGTGGTTACGGGCAAACTAAACACCCTGTATATCGTAGAATAATTTTGCAATATAAATTTCATAAAACTAAACAACTTTCGTATTTAAATATTTGCTGTATTTTGCATAACAAAGGAGATATGGAAGAATATCGCACTATTGTTACACCCTGTATATATATAATATTTATAATAATTAATGTAAAAATAAGTGATGGTAGAGAACTAAAAGCTACAAAAATAGGTAAAATGTGTACAGAATTTGAAGTACCAAATTAAACCGTCGGCGAAATTTAAAAAAACGCTGCTTTGGAGTAAACCTAATCAAAATATCGATTTCGACAAGTCATTCAAATTCTTCTTGTAAAAACATTTTTATTTTTAAGGTAAGAGATATAACTATACATTGTTTGTATATGAAAAGGAGAATTGTAACCTTTTACAAGAATTGTTTTTGTTTTTGCAAATTTTGTTTTGGGCACTTAGGATGTTTGAAACTTTTATTTTTCATGTGCGTTGGGATAAAATGTAAATAAATAGCTATGAATCAATCTTGGGACACTGCAGCACACTTGTGTTTGTTATTTACAATTTACCTACTTCACTTTCTAATTAATTTGTGGTTTGAATTTAGCCCTTCGAAATATATATAAGCGTGCCTAGTGCAAAGGCGCAACTTTAGACAGAAAAAACGTCAAAATGACGTTTCTTAGATGAGACAAATTCACGTGATTAACGAGGTCGATAAAACATCATAAGCTGACGTGAATTGGTGATGAAAATGATGTCTTTTTGACCTTTCATAAACGTAATTTAGTTGTCCGGGATATGGCCTCCATCGAAATATTTGGTCAGTTCAACTGGTTATTTACTGTTGCATACAGCCTTCGCTTCACAGAGTAATTATATAATAAAAGAAACGCATCAAAGAATACCAGGATAAAATGCATGGAGGTCGATGAAAATCTGATTGGTAAAGCTGGCACATTGATGCCGTATACATAGCCGGAGATATCTCAAACTTGAATTGCAAATTAGTATGCAGTTGTGTCGTGTACAAATATCCTACGATCGGTGAATTCGCTTAAGCGTCCAATGTACAATACAGTGAAACAATACAAAAATATATTAATTCACTTAGGTCAAACGCATAGAGAAGTTGTAATGTTAAAACTTAAAAGAACATAAAAAATAATGACTCCGTATATGCTACACATGTCTTAGAAGCCAACTATAAACGGAACATGAGATCGTGAGAAACGAAGCCGCTAACAGCTAGGACGCACGCAATTGACAATGTTTATCAGTTCCCTGTATTCTTTTAACTGAAATTGAGGTTTTTTGGAAATAATACCCAACAAATGGTTTATTACTTTTAATTTGAATTTACAGATCAATTTCTAGCCATTTTACTAGCAATACTTCTATGATTAATCAAAAAAATAAACTTTACAATTGAGAATGTTTTGTTGGAGTTCTTGGTAGTGTTTTAAGAAGTGTGGCGATTTTTCATACTACATTTTATGTACTTTGCACCGCACATTGTCAGCTACTATTTTCAATACTTATTCTCACGGATTTTTTTTAATGTTATCAAGAAGAAGAAAATATTTTGTGCTTGGAAATGGAAAGGTGTATTTGTACTATTTTAAGACACCTCGCACTTATATTAGAGACTTTTTTTTATCTTTCCAAATGCTAGATATCATAATAAACTGTTTCTAGCAGGCTGAAACGTGCCTATCTGTGCCTTCCTTCATTCATCACTCATTTTCAAAACATTGGCATACTGTTCAATAATATCTACATAAATTTCTGGCTCGAGAACTTTTAACCTTTTAAATAATTTTAGTGTGCTGTGCTCCTGGAAATATTACCTGCACTGATTGAGTTTGTAGAGAAACAAAAATTAGTACCACATCAATTTCAAAATAAGCATAATATTGTAAGCTGTGAGTTGGTGAACGACAGAACATGTAAAAATGTGATTTCGCTTACAAATAATAAGGTAATATATCTTGTGCTTATCTTCGATGTACGCACAACCAGTGCTAAGATATATAACTTAACATCTAGCTGGATTTCTATTAACAGTTTTATTCTATTGCCCACCAAACTGAGCTTACAAAAATTATTAAAATTAGATTGTTTACAAATCAGCAGCAGTGGAAAATCTAGCAAAGTTTGATAAACAATTTGCTACTTTTAATGATTAATCCGAAGACAGTATCGACCGATATTTTGGCTAAGCTCTTTTAACAGTGGAGCCACTAGCCAAAAGAAATGTTATTTGAGCTTATCAGTAACTAAGAATGAGTATCACAAACTTTATTCCACAGTAAACATTTTCAATAGATATTAAAGAGTTGCGGAGCCACTTTGGGGAAGCAGACAAACTGAAATGCGTTTGGAATGTTAATCGTTAATTGAAGAATGTTTTCCTTCCCAACAAGAAAAAATGTCATTTGAACGATCTTGATAGGATTAAAGATTATTGACACCGTTTCAGCAAAAAACTGCCGTTGCAAAGGATCAAAATACTGCTAATTTGGGCAGCTTTTACCCATGATAATAGAACCCCCTATATGATTTATTTCTAACTGATATCACATATACTACTTTAAGAAATGCCCTTGCACTGCATTGCAGACGAACAAAAGATTGGTTTTATTAAAACAATATCATGGTACTACAATAGCCAGCTCGTCCCATGTGATATGAACCTCATCGATATGTTTCAGCTTTAACCTCAATACATTCAATGCAATTTCTCATATACGTTAGTAAAAACAATATTTGCCCGAATTATTCCAACATAAAACAATATACGAGAGATATTTTTTCCATCTACAAAAACAAATAAAACGCTCTGTTTATTCAGTGAGTTTGATGTAGTTCTCATGCCCCGAATTACTCGTACATCTACAATATTCGACGACACATAAAACTGGAAAAACTAACAGGATCCATAATTTAAACGCTGTAAAAATTAATAATAACGTTGGATCAGTAAACTTGTCGATATGGTACTCATCATTTATGCATGTACCGTCCGAACAGTTAAAATTTATCCTCCGATAATTTATTACATTTGCAAATGACGTTTAAATTTAGTTGCGCGCCAGGGTGATAAAAATAAAATTGCACTTTTCCATTGTTCATAGTACTCGTAAATGTTTTACAACCGCTATTCTGTTTTAATATAGATCCCAATTAATTTTCGACCGGGAGCGCATATTCATTCAAGATAAAAAATGGTTTCGTGTTTTCAATACGGCCTGACAACGTTTAGTTTTTATATTATGGATGTACATTTACTTATATAAATTATATGCAAAAACGACCTCTTCATAAATAATGTTAAATGCCTACAACATGCATGAGCTGTCGTTAATTTTTGATGCAGTACCCGTGTGGGATACAACTCTAATATGTAACCGCAAATTATCTAGTACTACCTTTTTAAAGCTTAATTGAGGTCGCTAGATGTCATGCCGGAAATCGATTTGAAAAATATGTTTTGTTGCAATTGTTTTTAAAATGTTACCTCACGCCTGTCTTTTTACGAGATTATTTATCGTGTGGACCTGTAGCAATTTAAACTTATAATATTTGGTCTATAGAACTCGAAGGCAATCGTGTTTTCAAAATTCTGATCAAGATCCCACCTTATAATTCTTGTATAATTTAATTGTTGATGTGACAAGATAAATTACATAAAATCAAACAACTCATTCCAAATCATTCATAAATAATTAATCTAAATAAATTTTGTTAAATCACACCACACCCTGATTCAGTACAGAAAGACTACACATCGCAGTGGATGTGTTTAGCGTGGGCGAAATCTCCTTATCTCCGTTTGTATACGACAGCGTATATAGGAGGACGACAACAGAGAATCCTTAGCGAAGAAGGACCGTGAAGATCCCTTGTATATACAACTGGACAACACAGTGAAATGATCAAGGAACATGTATCGGATACCCGAAAGGAAGAAGGACGACAGACAAGAAAGAAAAAGATCCGTGACCTGGCCGGGACCGACAGAGTGTCTGGTCTCTGTGACGCCAGGTTCCATGTTTAGACCAATTATAACACCTTTAACAACTAAATGACTTCGATGGGCATCGTTGACAACAAGCAAAAAACTAATAAAAGAAACTGGGGAACCGACATAAAAAAATACGGTCCCGACAGACGGACCCCTATACAGGGTGCAGCTAAAAACAAGGCGGAACTTTAATTTTAATCAACTTAAATACTTTTTAAATAATGTTGAAGCTAGATTATTTTCAGAGAAAATTAAATTAAAATTATGAATTTCGATAAATTACATTAACATGTTTAAATCTAACAATTAACAATTATTTTCTTTAATAATTGTTTAGCTTGCTGTTTTCATTCCTGTAGTATCGATGCGGATTATTCGCTTATATTAAATTGACAGGGCAACATATGTTTATATTTAGAATTTGATTTTTTGGGGGGGTCGATGGCCGCAGTGGTTAGGCGGCTGACTATTGTTGTGAGAGGACGATAGGCGCCGGGGTTCAATTCTCTGGAGAGACGGTGACATTTTTTCAGAGAGTTTAATCCCGGATCGACTTGCCATTCGCTGTTGGGAGCAAAGTGATTAACAGCGCGGCATCATAAAAGGCGATATGATGCTGTCACAAAGCCAATTGAACACAACATACACACACAAAAACCACACCGCGAGAGTTGCAGTGATAGCCAGACAAGCGATACAGTTTACGGAGTCACTGCAACTAAGCACCCACCACAAAAAAAAAAAAAAAAAAATCCGCGAAATTCTAGTGTTAGTGTATCTTGTCTATATTTCCAAAGAGAAATAGCATCCCACAAAAGGAAGTTCAGCTACAACTCTGAGACTATACAGCAATTAAAGGATGAATATGCAATGTATTAAGAATAATATTCTTTGATGTTATGAGGGCTTCCGGGTTTTGACAGCGTCAAATGACGCGCGTATGACGCGGTCAAAACCCGGAAGCCCTCATAACAGAGACTCAGACCGTGGAAGCCTTCGATATCATTTAATATTCTTTGATTTTCTCGACATTGATTAAAATCACGTGAACTTAGTTCTTTAGCTATTCTTAATTAGGAAATCTTTAACGTTTATTGTAGATTAGAATTTGTACACGGTGCTGTAATTATTTCACATAGATCATCAACAATTGTATTTCAACATCAGTTATTTTTTGATTATTTCTGTGAAGAAATGGTCATTGAGATAGTAGGTGCAGTATATAGACTACTATATGATTGTTATTTAGATGTTTTCTCCCAAAATCTGCAATCTCTAGCGGAGGTTCTTTGTAAAAACAGTAATATAGAGTTAATTCTGTGTGGCGACATAAATATTGACTCATTGTCGACTTCAGAAGATAAAATATACTTGGCAAATCTATTGTTAGAATTATTAACACATCTAGCACTTGCACTAATTTCATTCGCTCCAATATTTTTGATGTTGACTGCATTATCGGTTTAAATGCTTTATCAAACTATTATGAATTAACGCCACTTTTAGAATGAATATTGTCTCGAATAGTAGTAATTATATGCGTGACAAAACATACACTGGAAGTTTCACTGGACAGGGTTTCCAACATCTGCATTGCTTGTTATCGAGAGAAGATTGGATGGATTTGATTCAACTTACTCTGTTGATAATGGTTTCCAGATATTTCTAAACAGTTTGGTTTACTATATTGATTTAGCATTACCAGCTAAAAAAATCTGTACAACTACAAGAAATCCATGGATAACATCGGTAATACTTATTTTATCTCAAAAACTAAGATAATTATGTATATGGTACGTATGGTGGATCTACGAGTATGGGATTATGTGCTGGTGACTACGAAACTGCTAACGGGTGGGCAAATTTGGGGTTAGGAAGTAAATTGACTTAAAAACATACTTTTTTTTTCACAAATTCAGTTTTATTGATACCAATCTAAAGTTTCAATATGGGAATTAATAATGAAATATGATGTCGGGCAAATGTCCACCTCTAGCACGTCGGCAGACGTCCGGTCTTTACGCAAAATTTTGAACCACATTTTGCAACAAAGCTTCGCTTATCTCGCCAATGCAGCGCCGAAGTTCATCTTTCAGAGCGTCAATTTTTTGTGGTTTATTCACGTAAACTCCGTCTTTCAAATGAACCCAGAGAAAATAATGCAGCGGCGTCCAGGCGCCAAATCGAGAAATTACTCGACCGGGAAATTTCTCATGCAATAACTGAATCGTTTGGCCGGCTGTGTGGCTTGTGGCGCCGTGTTACTGAAACCAAAGGTCTCTGATGTCAACATTAGCCAATTCTGGCCACAAAAATCGGTTATCATGGCTTGGTAGCGCAGAGAATTCACGGTGACGGCGCTTTCTTGCTCATTTTTGAAAAAATATGGACTGATGATGCCGCCTGACCACAAACCGCATCATACGGTCACTTCCTTTGGATGTAATGGTTTTTCGAGGACTGTTTGTGGATTTTGTGAGCCCCATATACGACAATTTTGTTTGTTTACATAACCGCCTAATTGAAAATGGGCCTCATCACTAAAGATGATTTTGTTAAAAAATGCATTGTTTTTGTTCAGCTTTTCAAATAGCCAATTCATAAACCTTCGACGCAAACAATGGTCGGCCGGTTTTAATTCTTGAACGAGTTGAACTCTATAAGCATGAAGATGAAGATCTTTATGGAAAATGTTGCGCAAAGTACCTCTGGTGATGCCCAATTGTTACGAACGTCGACGAGTTGATGTTCCAGGCTCGTTCTCAACACTTTGCTGTACAGCGGCTATGTTTGCATCGCTACGGCCACTACGAGCGCATTGGTTTGGTCTATTGTCAGCAACAGTACCGTGAGCCTCGAATTTAGCGATTAAATTACTCACAGCGGTCTCAGAAGGAGTCTGATTACGAGGAAAAGCTGCTCGAATTTTAGAAGTGATACAGTAAAATTTTCACCATTTTGATTGTAAATTTTCACAATTAAAATTCTTTGTTCAAGAGTGTAGCGTTCCATGGTTAAAATTTCCCAACTTTTTACTAAATAAATGTCAAAACATGACAGCTCAATTCTTGACATTCATCATTTGACAGCCAATTTACTTCCTAACCTCAAATTTACCCACCCGTTATAAGATGATCTTTTGATAAGATCAACAAATGCTAATAGAACAGTTTGGCATATAATGCTGCCAACAGCAATTCACATAAATAAATTTAAGAAGCAGTAGGTACAGGACGGAGTTGCTCTTAGTTCGCTAAATGTTGCTAATGCTTTCAGCAAGTACTTTATTGATTGTACTAATGATTATGTTGTATTACAACAAGGAATCGATGAAATACAATGATAGATCGTTGTATTTCATTATTCTGGATCAGATGTTGCATACACTACAAGTCATTTGAGGTTTTTCAATTCAATTATTAACAAAGAGAGTTTTCGTAGATGGAATCTTTCCTGCTTACCTAAAAACAGCAAAGATTATACTTATTATATTATAATATTATTATAATTATTAATAATCGAGAGGAAGTACTTCGACCGTACTACGTTAGGCAGTAACAATTTCGTAAGAAACGGGTCTTCGGTCTGTATGATAATGCTAAAGAAAAACTCTTTCGTTCAAAATCTCTATATTTCAACCAACAGTTGTGGCCTTCTTCAGGAGAAATACTACAAAGATTTAATATGTCAATTAAAATAGTAAAAATTATTTAAAAGAAAAACTTATAACTTGCGTTCCTTAAGATTTAAAGATGTAAAGGAATTTTGCGTTGTAATGAACAATCTAAATTACACATGAAATATAAATCGGGTCAGGGATATTAATAAAATCCCTTTAAGAACTGAGAAAATATGAAAATGTTACAGATTAAAAGGCGAGTCAAAAAAACTATACAACAAAAAAGACAAGTGAATGTACAAGACAGCTGTAATATACAAACATTGATATACGTGGTCTGGTCAGAAAGTGAAGTTACAAAGTGTGTTCAAAAAATTTACAAACAAGTCACAGTAATAAGTTAAGTTAATTTACTCTGTTTCAAATATTACAGTAAATGTTGCTCAATTGGTTAGTATCGGATTTAAAATTAATATTGGTTTTTTGATGATGTGATACATTTCCAAAAATGTTCTATTTTTGTAGTAGGTATGGTTGTAATTGAAGGATTTCAATTTCAACAAAATTGAACTGGTGGTCATGTTCCTTGGCACGGTTTGCAAGTGCACAGGATCTTTTACCTATCCGATAGTCGCTCTTGCGTTGGCTAATGCGGTATTTGAGCCATTGTGACGTTTGTTCCACATAACAACCCCGACAGTCAAGGCAATTGACTTTATAAATCAAGTTGTTATTATGCCAGAAGGGCGTAGTGTCTTTTAAAGTGGAGAACAGGTCTCTGATTGTATTTAACAATTTTCAAATTGGGAATGTTACTCAAAACAGGTACAATATTATCAGTGAGGTGTTTGATGTAAGGAATTTTTTTGTAGAGCACCTGTTCTGTTCTGGTCTCAGTAGGGCCATCGTAAAAGTTGGAACTGTGGTGTTGTTCTTCTGGTTGGTGGGCTGATTAGAATAATAGTTTATGAATCTGCCTGATGCAGTTGGTTTTTGATACCAATCTAAGATGGATTCCGGAAGGGAAGGTTCGGTATCACAGAGTCTAACAACTCATCTATGACCATCAAGGGCAATATAGAACTAATCGGCGAGCCCATAGGACTGCCAAAGGTTTGTAAGAAGAATTTATTGTTGAAAGTACAAAAGGCATTGCTGGTGATGAAGGTGGTGAGTTTTTATTATAATTATTATTTTATTATAATAATAATTATTATTTTTATTATAATTATTACTATTATTGATTATAACGATACTAAGCAACTATAAAACTATAGACCTATTTCTTTATCATCCTCACTTTCTAAAGTTATAGACTAAATTATTTGTGAAACAATAACAATACTCTTGGAATATCATGAGATTTTAAGTCTTTCTTGGGATGGATTTATAAAATTGAGATTCATAAAAGCAGCTATTCTGCAATTTAAAAACATTCTCTACAATAAAATTAATAACGGCAGAAAATGCATTTTTATGGATCTTAGCAAAGCATTTGACTTAGTGGATCATGACATACCATTTCATAAACTAAACGATTGTCGAATACGAGGTCGTGTATTAGATAGCTTCATATTATATATGTCAAACAGATTTTGAACGGTTGAAATACAAGAATGGTTATCCAGCACAATGGAAATTAAGGGAGAAGTTCCACAAAGGTCAGTAATTGAACCTCTAATATTTATTGTTGTTGTTAACGATCTTCCGGACTTATCGACAGATAATAGTATAGATATGTATGCTGATGACACAAGTCCCTTAGCATCTGACTTCGCCAAGAATGATTTAATCGTTCAGGTCCAGCGTATACCGAATCAGTTCGATACATGGTTTTCCAATAACAACAGGTCATCAATACAACATTTCTGGGATTAAATCCTGAAAGTAGTTTGAATTGGAAACCACATATTACCAACTTGTCATCGATCATTGCCTCAGCGTATTTTCCATTGCATAAATTAAGAAGTATAAGTAGTACAGACGTTTTGTTATTAAATTACTACGCATTCTTTCAGGTGCGGATATCATATGGAATTGTTTTTTGGTGTGTATCAAGCTTATAACTCACAGTTGTAACAGCTGCAGGAGGTGAAACCGAAAAGTAATTATTATTACAAATTGATACTTTCCAGAATTTTGTTGTAGTTACTATAAAATAACTGGTTTTGTAACTATGCTTTGTCGAATGTATTTGGCTAATTACAATAGTCAAGTCGGAAAAGAATACTGTTCTAGATTGTAGCAACTATCACAGATATTTTATAACTTGTATCTATTAAAACCATAAAAAATAACAGGTTTTACTATCTAATACCTATTACAAGTACTAAATTGTTGAACCCACCAAAATAAAAAAGAAATAACTGCTTTTAAAAAAATTGTAATGATTGAGGTGATGCAATTATGAAGAAAAAAAGGATTTTTTACAATTTGACAGTTGACAGAAACTTCCTGATAGTTACAAGTGTTAATATAGGCAAATGATGCTGTTTTTTAAAGTAGCTGACTGTCAGAAATATTTACATCCGCACTATATTTAACATTTTAATAACGGAGGGACTGATTTTGCAACTGTTAGAAATATGTTGGCCATTATTAATAATTATTAATTATTAATAATAAACCAAAAAATTAATAAATAAGTATCAGTAAAAAAATGCAGTGCTTTTATAGTTTCACATCTTTGAAGAAAATTATAACTATAGCCAGACTTAAGACTCAAAAAAAATAGTTTCAGAATGTTAAGAAATAGGTAACTGATTTTACAATAATGCTACTGTCAGATTACAATTGTCTGTAGCCGTCAGATATATTTTGACAGTTGCACCTGTTGAAACCACAAAAAATATTCTTGTTGTAATTTAACAGCTACCAGAAGGATTGTTAATTATTACATTTTCCAACACAAGAAAGAAATAATTTTTTATGTAATTGTTTGAATTATAAAAATGTCAAAAAAATTGTTGCTATAAATACTTTAGTCGTTACTGTTAAAATGAAAATGAAACAACTTCGTTTGAAGTTTAACCGGATTCAAAAATATTGTTTCTTTTTCCTTTTCTTTTTATAAGTATTGAAACAGGAAAATCGTAGTTACTTTTACAATTTGACGCAAAATTATAAAAAATCCACACTTTTGACAGGCGTTTCAAAAATGATACCCATATGCATGAAACTACAAGCGCCAAAGATTTCAGAAAAATTATAGCTGCTGCAGTATTGGCGGCTCTCAAATAATTGTTTATACAATTTGACAGTTATCAGAAATGCTGTTACGGTTTCGACAAAGTAAGTTATTTTACAATTACAGTAGAGTGTGGATTAACCGTCACCTATTTAACCGTCAGTTTCTATTAACCGTCAGGTCTCTGAGAAAAAAAAATTCAAAAATTAACACTGCAATTCAGTGCAGTAGATATGTTTATAAGTCGTATACTCTAATTTGATTTTAAAGAAAACTGCGCTGCTTATAACCAACTGATCAAAGCATTTCAATATTAAACAGCAAATTTAAAAGCTTTACTAAATTGTCCCCAAACCAATCTGTGTTATAGTGCGCAGCATTTCATTTTTATCGATCGCCAATGCTGCTCGATGATCCGGAAACCTATTTCTGTTAACCGCCTATTCTCTCATCCGTCACCCCAACGGTCCTAAGGGTGACGGTTAATCGAGACTCTACTGTATATAGCTGTCAGATCTATTGTAACAGTTACTTCTATTAAAACTGCAAAGAATAACAACTGGTTGCCTATACAATAAGAAGATAAGTGTTTTCAAAGTAAGACAAAGTTTTGTTTCCAAATAAATTGTAGCATCTGTTGAAACTAGGAAAAACAACCATTTCTGCAATATGAGAAGCTGTCAGGATGCTATGTGGAAAAGAAGCATCTCTATGGACGTCAAAAATAAACGGGGAACTGTCAAACACAACACAACGGGCTTCACCATCACCCTCCCAAAAGCACATGAATATTTTAGTCTTTCTTGCGAACGATCAAGCTTAGCAATACTTTCAACCTTGTATGAAATAAGAAAAATCGATAAATTCAATACTCCTGGTACACATCTGCTGGCTTTAGTTAACAGGTTCGTAGTTCAATTAGGGTATGTTGTGATAATGTCACTCCTTCAGTAGTATTGCATGTTGCATCTGTCAGTTTTACATGAAAAATCTGCGTCTCGATCCACAGATCCCACGCTCCCAATATTTCCAAATAGTGTTTGATGACCTAAACTATTAAAATCTTCACTCCTCTCCATATATATAACGATTATTCACAAACAGCAGAAGCTATCATATTTGTATTATCTTTGTTAATCAATTAAGTTAGTCTGAAAATACATCAAAATTGGGTAATGTTATATGTTAAAGTGCACAAATTTTATAAAAGATATCCAGTTTATAAATTGGTCAAATTAACATGTAATAGATACAAAGTCTAATGTAACACAAAATTTGAATAAAACCATATCGAAAATCTTAACTACCTATTCCTCTCTGTAAAGTGATTAGCTCTACCTGTCGGTAGTATTAGATATGGTTTGGGAATTTGATATTGCGCGGTATATTTCTTGCTTGTCCGAACCTGAAACGAGCGGGGGTATCTTTCTGATGTCTGGATGAATATAATTAAGTGAACACGGATTCTTCTCTTCTAATTAATTAGAAGGAGGCTGTAAAAATACTTGGAGAATGGTATAAAAGAGTGCGCTGCGTTAATGGAAATATATGAAGGGAAGATATTAGGTTGGAACAAAGCGCCAAGATGCTGCGCTATGTATTAGACGATGTTATCGTCGTTATTAAGACAAATTAACGCTTTATGGACCTCAAAGTTTAATTAAACGTACACACCCTCCAATGCAGAGATAACAAGCAGTGAATGAATGAAGGAATGGCCGTGGAACAAAAAGAATTACTGTGTACTAACTAACTAATTAATAAACCTGATCTTATAGAGAGAAAATGATTAGCGGGGAAATAAAATGAATTAATTATTAATAAATCAAAGTCATCATAAAAGGACTAGGGTCGGCGTACCAATTATAGTCACTGTTCCAGTTATAGCCACTTCCCAGGTTTTTTCCTTATAACTAAGGTTTAAAATCGTTAACCAAACAATCTGGCCTGGCGTCACACCAGCGCCTGGCAACCGTGAGTCTAACCTAAAAATTTATGAAGTTGTGTTTCCCGCTTAGTCGAGTTCTCTATGAATTCTTGTCAGTTTGCTTAAGCACTTAGGTAAGTAACAAATTGTATAATTAATGTTTGATAATATTGGCACTATGTAGATATTTGTCTGTACTTACATATATATCACATTTGGTCTTATAAAGACGTGTTCATTTAGTGATTTTTTTTATGAGTTTCTATAAATAAGACGTGGCTATAAATAGAACTCATATAAGATATTTTTCCATGTATAGCTACTGAGATGGCTATAATTAGACAAAATATCGTTCCAATTTTAGCCAGGATATGCCTATATTTAGATCTTTGTTGCACCAATTTTAGCCAGGTTAAATATAGCTTTTCGCCTTAGATCGTACAGAAGTGAACATAAGTCCTGATAATGATATAGCTCTCAGATGCATAGAAAAACAGATCAATAAGAAGACTGTTTTAGATCTATTTAAAGTAACATTTCAGAAAAAGAAAGAATGGCAGGGGGATAGTACATATTTGGAACTATATAAATTATGGAGGAGCTTTAAGGAAGCCTCTGATATAAGTAATACCGAGAAAAAACTACCTTCAAATGAGATTTTGGAAGATGTATCTTTGGAATTATTAGATATGGAGTTAAATGAAGGTGATATCTTTTTTGAATTTCCAGAATGGAATACTGATAATGACAGTGAAAATAAAACATATATGAAAAATATTAAATCAAATTTGGAAAACGATACAAATGCAAGTGAAACAACTAAGAGTTCTGACAATACGATTTACGATGCTGGTAAGACTCGAACTGATACCCTTGAAATTGATAAAAAATCTATTGAGACAGTCGAGAAAAAGCAGAAGCTACGGAATTCCAAAGCATGGCAAGCAAAAATGAATCAAATTCTATTGGTCAATCAGCTTTGTGTGGAGTTGAGAGGGCTACGGAATTTCAAAACGTGGGAACCGATAATGGGACAGGATCTGTTGCTCAGCTATAATTAGCTGGAGATGATAAAGCTATGGAATTTCAAAGCACGGAAAGCGAAAAAAAAAAATCTGTTCCTCAGTTAGCATCAGTAGGATATGATAACGATACGCCGAACAAGTCGGTTATCAGAATTTTTTTTTTTTTTTTTTTTTTTAATGTGTGGTGGGTGCTTAGTTGCAGTGACTCCGTAAGCTGTATTACTTGTCTGGCTATCAATGCAACTCTTGCGGTGTAGTTTTAGTGTGTGTAAGTTGTGTTTAAATGGCTTTGTGACAGCATCATATCGCCTTTTATGATGCCGCGCTGTTAATCACTTTGCTCCCAACAGCGAATGGCAAGTCGATCCGGGATTAAACTCTCTGAGAAAATGTCACCGTCCCTCCAGAGAATTGAACCCCGGCACCTATCGTTCTCTCACAACAATAGTCAGCCGCCTAACCACTGCGGCCATCGACCCGTTAAATATAGTAATAAAACCTGAAAACACTCTGAATGACATTCTAAAAGATGTTCTTCGATATCCCGTGCCTAAGCAATCAATTCAAAAACGGAAAAAGGATAACGTGCCCTCAGTTTTGACCACCGATAAGTGGATTCAGATAGCTCAAGTTAAAGCTGATGAATTGTTAAGAAAAGAAGAGGAGAAAATTGAAAGAAAACGAAAGAAAGAAGAGAAGAAGACAAGCAAGTCAAAGAAAGAGACGATGGAAATAAAAACAAAAAATAAATGTATGGAACAGGATAAACGAAACAAAGATCTATCAACCAATCAAAATATACCAAACCGTGAGCAAAATGAACTTAAAGTAAAAGATATGGAAAATATAAATAAGGATGCGGCGAGGATAAAAGATGAACCTAAAAACTGGGATGTGGATTCTTATGTAATCGTAAAATATGAGAAAGACTATTATCCTGCTAAGATTTTACAAAGATATAAAGATGAAGTACAGTGTTCAGCAATGGAAAAAAGTGGATTATACTGGAAATGGCCGGAGATAGCTGATGTTATGTGGTATTCATCTGACAATGTAATGGTAGTTATACCAGCGCTAGCACCAGAAAGTGTAAATTCTCGAGGTTTATTCTCTGTATCCCAAATATGCAACTATACCATTAGTTAAATATACATATATTATAAACAATCGTTTTACTTCTTTCTCGAATCAGTGAATTTTGATACAGGTACTTGTTGGCAATTCAATTCACTTTAGTTCCCCTTTTACAACAATTTCTATTAAATTCAAGTGGTGGCTAAATATAGTGCATGCACCTGACTATAAATGGTGATGAAGTGGCTATAATAGGAAAAACGGTAGTTTTTCTTTTTTCTGATGTTTTTTATCGTTTCATTCTTTTTTTTTTCATTTATTACACGAATGGATGCAAAAAAACTATATTATGTATCATTAAGCACTACAGAACCTAATGAGATATTTATTCTATGGAAATTACAACGCATAGAATTAAAAAATACGAGAAAAAAGATCAAGAATGTAATCTAAAATAATTATCAATTAAAACATCTTTTGTTCTCACACCCTCGTCTGCATGTAAACGGCCATTTCAATATACGTTCATAAACATAAATCTGTATCTTATCAGCTAGATGTATCACCCTGTATTTAATATGCATGTGCAATAAAAAAAGAAAAAAAAAAAATACACCTAATCAATACTAATTTATACGTTTATTTTTATCAAGTATTTACATATATGCATATGTATAACATTTAAGTCGACGAAATTTATCAACTTCTCGATACATTATTGTTATACTTCTTTTATTTTGGGATCGAGGGAGACACACACAACTACAATATAAGATAAAGCCGAAGAACCAGATTCGCTTTCTACCTTCTTCATCGCAATTGGTGTGTGTCTGTTGTGTATAGGCATCGTTCTTTTTGTTGGCTTATCTTAACACCATCTAGGCAATGATATATTATTGCCGCCGAAGGAACAACGAAAATATCTAAAACTGTACGGATGATGCAGTTGTAAAAGAAAAAAAACTTGTTTATACTTTCCCATCCTCTCCTTGTCCTCTTATATACACCAGTCTTCGATAGGGAACTCATAATTAAAACGGTCTTTGTTTATTGACGAGATAAGGATTTAAACTTGTCTCTCGTCGTAATAATATTTTAGTGGCCCATTAGCTTATAGCTCGAGCTTTGTTTGTAAAATCCCGGTCCGTACTGTAGAGGAGAATTATCACGCTTACGAAAAACAAAAGGAAAACGTACGAAACAGAAACGAGATAAAAAAAATGGGCGAAACAATCGTGTCGATAAGAGAAGAATGTGAAGTGCCGTCGTTCCATCAGTATGCTTTGGATTCTGGTAGTAAAACTGTAGAAAACATGTTCGAGGTTTTCGGACGGCCACATTGTCGCAGTTGTGAAATAGTAAAAGTGACGATTTGCTTCTTTCGCTGTTCAAGATAAGCTCTTCTTAAGTTGATGGAAATGTTTACTAAAAACTTTACTGATTTTACACCCGAGACATACATACATACAGTGTAGCTGTTGAGATATAAAATGTTTTATTTGTTATTATTCAGTTATTAACCTTTAACGCACGAAGCTCTTTGTTGTTACGCATACAACGAACTGGGGTACCCAAGGTCCCACAATGGAAAAACAGCATTCCGGTTAATTTTAAATGATACAACAATATCAATAGAACTCTTTATTATAAAATTCTAGTAACTACATACTTTACATTTACTTTTTATATGTATGTCAAACTAACTCTACTTCAAGATTATAATTATACATAATACAGTAAAAAAACAACAGAACAAAAGTGGTTAATCAATACTATCTTCTTTATCATGACTTCGTAGGCAGATGATTCTCTTCTCTTCTTTTCTGTGTTTATTGCATACAAAACTGCTACATATAGAGCATCTGACCTTCGATTTTTTATCTGCTGCTCTAGGGCATAAGATGCAGCGTCCACGTTTACATCCTGCTTCTGATCCTGAACGTGGTTGTTCTTTACTCGGTATTTGAATACCGCATGCTACCAGGGCTCGCCGTAGGTGAGGAACGGTTTTAGCATTCGATAGGCGTTCTTTCATATTTGGCTCCACCAGCTGCCTTCCCAAAGATAAGAGAAACATTTTTCTCCTAGATTTGTTTGATAATTGCCATTCAGGGTTCTTTTCTCTAAAGATAATATACGCATTCATTGCGGCTATATCTAGGATATTCATGAATAATCGAAAGGGCCATCTAAGAGTGCGCCTAGCGCATGAATATTCCTTTACTAGCTTATCAGCGCTATCTACAGCGCCTTTAGTATGATTGTAGTCCAATACAATGATTGGTTTTGAATGAGGTTCGTCAGAAATGGAATTATCAAAGTGTTGAGTGGATAAGAGGTGGACCATCCGATTCTTCTTTGGTATGTAGGATACCATAGTTACGTCCTTCGTAAAAGCAAATGTAGATGAATACACTTGTCTGTTGCGCAGCACTTTCAATTCATAAGGGGTATCTGCTTTGTTTTTCCGAACTGTGCCTAGAAGTGTCAATTTCTTTGTAATAAGGTACTCTGCCAGTTCAGTATTCGTGAAAAAATTATCGGTTGTTATGCCTTGTCCTGAGCCAAACAAAGGTTCTGCAAGGTCTTTCACTACACGGGTGCCTTGATTCTTCTCCGTTACTCCACCGGGAAGTTTACCAGTATAGACTTGCATATTATAAAGGTAAGAAGTTTTAACATCAGCGGCCGCCCAAATTTTTATGCCGTACTTTCCAGGTTTTGTTTTTATATACTGACGAAATGGGCATTTTCCACGAAAAGGGACTAGTTGTTCATCTATTGTTACTTCTCCAAAAGGAACGAATGCGTTCCTACAATTCTCCACGAATGAATCCCAAATATCCCGTATTGCCGCCAATTTATCTGTTTCTTTCCTGATTGGTCTTGTATTTTTATCGTCAAATCTTATGAAACGAGAAATTGCCGCAAACCGATCTCTGGACATCGACGCCGTAAAAATGTTACGACGAGTGGCTTCGTCAGTACTCCACATATCCGTAACATTTTCTTTTCGACAATGCAATGCTCCCGCTATCAGTAGCACACCAATATATGCATCGAGTTCAATTACAGTAAGCTCTTTCCAAACTTTTGGTTTACCGGAATGGGTATCGTTGTATCTATTATATACTCTTCGAGCTTCTTCATTAGTATGGATACAGATATTTTGCTTCATAGCTGTTGTCACAAATAAGTTGAATACTTCAACAATGGTGTTGGCTGAGCTTGTATGCCCTGTAATGCCGGGCGTTACACTCAAAATATTACGCTGCAATCTGCGAGTAGGATGAAATGGGTTTCTTTTCCAAGTTCGGCCAGATTTTGCTGTGTATATATCTGTATTTTCCTGATGTTCATCTTCATCAGCTTCATCCGCATCTGAAATAGCATCGTCTTCTTCCAATTCTGCAATCTCAATTGCATCCTCCGTTTCAGAAGTTTCCTCCTCGTCATTAGGTAGAAAATCAGGATCATCATCTTCATAATCTCCTTCTGCATCACATGGATCGTCATCAATGTCGCTCATAGTCTCTGCAATCTCTTCCAATTCATTTTGAGTTAAATACTTGGTGTATCTTGCCATTTCTACTACAAAAACAGGAAATAATAAATGTACCATGAATGACTAAGTGGGGGACCTAAGGTCCCCCTAGTAAGAACTTAGTGTTATTTAACAAATAATCCAAAATACGTCCTTGGTAGCAACACAAATACAAAGGCTATTACAAAAAATTCAGCTACCTGTAACAATATTAAGAAAATAAAGTTATTACCAACGTACTCGAATATATGCTGAATATGGGGGACCCAGAGTCCCCCAGTTCGTCAGTTAAAGGTTAATTTGTGGATATTAGTTTATGTCTGGTGTCATTTTTAAGTCGATTCATATTATTCTACGTCTAAAAGTAATTTGGTTATGAAGGATATATTGCGGTCATTTATCCGTAAAGATTTTTTTGGCTCCGTCAAGTTGCCCCCCCCCCCCTCAATATTGCACCGGGCTAATATCTATCTAAAAAGTTTGCGCCAAGCTTGCACCAGCTTGCGCCACACGTATAACAGCTTGCACCCCTCTAATTGAGTAATTATTTTAAAAAAATTGCAGGGGGGGCTAACTTGACGCTAGCCCCCCCTCATCACGGGAGAAAGTTCAAAATAGGGTAGATAGTTTGCACCCACCTTGCGCCACCAATTTTAGAGCTTGCACCCATCTCCAACCCCTATATATTTAATATTTATGTTTTCAAGCTAGTCCCCCCTCATCACGGAAGAAAGTTCAAAATAGGGTAGATATTTTGCACCCACCTTGCGCCAACTTGCGCCACCAATTTTAGAGCTTGCACCCATCTCCAACCCCTATATATTTAATATTTATGTTTTCAAGCTAGTCCCCCCTCATCACGAGAGAAACTTCAAAAAGGGTAGATAGCTTGCACCCACCTTGCGCCAACTTGCGCCACCAATTTTAGAGCTTACATCCCTCTGCAACCCCTATATACTTAATATTTATGTTTCTAAGCTAGCTCCCTCTCCTCATAACGGAAGAAACTTCAAAATAGGGTAGATAGCTTGCACTCAGCTTGCACCACCAATTTTAAGGCTTGCATCCCCTTCGTACCCCAATAAAAACTTGAGTAACTAACTGACATGTCATTTGTAAAACTAATCATATATCAATCCTTGTCTAAATATTGAATTTGCAAAAGCTAGTCACAAACGAAAAAAATACGAGTTTAAAGAAAAATAATTGGGATCATAGAATTCTGCGTCAAAAGTGCTCTAACAAAGTCTTTATATAAATAAAGCATTTTCACAAATAAGAAAGTTGCCAGGGTTTTTACGAATTTCATATTTTTATAAAACACTCTGTATTGCGTAAATTAAGGAAGATAAAATATGGATTACACAAATCGATATCTCTCTAAAATCGAGCGCCAGAAATGTGGGCTAGTTTTTATCTAGTTCTTTCAGGAAACTAAGTTTCCTATTAAAAGTATCGAATTTGGCCCACTCTGTACATTTTATTTTATTAATATTGTGTTAATAAGCACAGTTAATGTACCAAGAAATAAGACTACTTTTTTACTAAGTAGAAGTAAATTATCTCTCTTACCATCAAAATATTGCCTGATAATTTTTATTGTCTAATTAGTAAAAAATTAGTAAATCCAGAAAGAAGAATTTTATCAAACTATACATATCTCCAGTTGGGGTAATAAATTTAAAGTAGGTATAGGTACCTCATTAAAATGTATGTCTTTTTATATTTAATTTTTTTTTCTGGTAATTTCTCTTATAACATTTTATTATTAAACTCCTAAGCAACAAGCTTTTACAAGACTTGAGTCAACGCAACACAATACTTATCTAACTGCTGTGTACAGTTTTAACAGTAACTTGATGACTTCGTATTGTAATGTGAAATTTGATTTATAATGAAATCAAAAAAAAATGAGTTTTACTCTTTAAATTGAAATTTGGGGTTTAAAAAAAAATTAATCTCAGGGGTTCGCGAATTCTTAGCTCTACAGCAGATGTAGAAAACAGAATACGAGAGCTTATCGTACGTTGAACAAAATACCCAAGTGAAAAATAAAATTCTAAGTTAAAAAAAAATTTTACAAGACAGAAAGATGTTTTACAAAAAAAAAATTAATTTTATTTTCCTCAATAAACCTATAAAAATTTGTTTACACTGTGCAGAATGACGTGGCAATCACCACAACTAAATTATTATTTACAAAGACCTTATTTGGTAGTTTTTGAAATTTTGTCCAACTTTTGGTTGGGACTTCTGTATAAAAAAAAAATAACTTTGAAATTTTTATTTTTTTAATTAAAATAAATAAATTTTACCCTTTTAACTCAATTTACTAAAAAAAAATTATTTCTAAAAAAAAACTACTAAAAAAATTTTAAATTTTTCAAATATTATTTTTCCAAACTTAAAATTACTTAAAAATTAAATTACCTTATTTTACGTGATTGAGTGTGTATGTGTGTGATTTTTGCGGGCGAAGACAGAAGCTTCCTGTCTTCACGCGCCTAGACGGATGTTGGATGGACGACGTCCTCTTCGTAGGGGTAATTAAATTTAAATTAGGTGGAAAATTTTGATGTTTAAAGTACTTTATTTTGAAGATAATCCTTGATTTGGGCCCACGGTGCACCGTGGTAATTTTAATAAAATTTACGTAGAAAATTAAACGCTCTGTTCGACGATCTATGCAAAAAGCGGAAGTTTCTTGCTCTCGCACGGTTTTTTGTAGGTGATTGGCAATTGTCTCTAAATTTCATCAGAAATACCTTTTGATAGTCATCTGTCAATCACGGCAATCAACGATCGTTGATGGATTAATTTGTGCACGTCCGGTCGAAAATTTGTTGTATACAGGGTCACCGAAAAGTTGTAGATTTTAATTACCACCTACTTTTTCTTCTTAAAATGCCCCTAACTGGCTGGTCTTTCTTCTTGTGTGTGTGGAATTTAATTGTGTGATTTGTTTATAATATTGATGTGTGTTTGTGTACAAATTAAATGATATAAAATATATTAATTACCTTCTAAAATATGAGTGATAATATTGTGGTGTATTTAACATCTTTCTGTCTTTGTCGCTGGCTGGACTTAACATAAGATCTCTGCTGAGCGACACCCCCCTTCTGCGTCAGATGGCTACTGAGGCAATATTATTATTATTTTTTTTTTTTACAGGCCTCCCTTCCGCCTTCCCCCCGCAACCTCCAATGCTCCAGACCCGGAATTGTAAACATTGAATAAAATGTAATATAACATTACAGTATATTGCTGCACCAATCCATGTACTCATATATCCAAAAACCCCTTACCCTTATTCACCATTGACATTGTATGACGAGAACGCCATCAAACCTAATCGGTTGATAAGGAGAACAACTGCAAATGCAACACTCCGTCTCTTATGTTAATATATGCTAATATTATGAAATGTAAATTGGTGCGGTAATTCGAAAATAATGCCGCTGAAATTGTTTCATAATAACCATGATTATTATTTGTGAACTAATGGTATACACACAGTAGCTACTAGCAAAAAACATCAACGTTGAACGAACGTATATGAGGGGTACTACACAAATTGGATGTGATGAAAGCTACCGCTTAAAATAAAATTTTAAACGGAGCTGAATTGAAAAGGAAAACCAGTCCGCGAGATGTTGCAAGCGTATCTTATTAATTATTTCTTTATATTTAATAAGTATAATTGCTGTTCAACGAGTGGTACATGCTGTATATTAAAGAAATTGGTCGTGGTGGCTTCGATGTTCTGGTTTCTTGTTTTCTTTTTTTTAATATATAAATAAGTATATAAAGGCGAAGATAACGACGAATATCTTGTACACGTATAGGGAAATTTATAATTATAACCAGAGGCTAGATGGATGTACAGATATTTTAATTAAAAAGAGTATATGTTACACAAGCACAGGTACTAATTTATTTTATTTACATATGAGCACGTTGAATGAATCTCTTACGGATATTAAATTGTTTTTGCAAAAAACAAGGGCTGTAAATGAGAGATTTTCATGTTATCGGTAATGATAGAGAAAATATATAATATTTCTACTCCCGGTGCTTCATGAATTAATTTATATGATCCTCAGATAGTTACTTTGTTGTAAGTACATGTACCAACCACTCGACTGCAAATTTTTTAATATATTTGTGCGAGAGTCTGTGAGAAAATAAGAAAAGAATATTGCAAGAGGTGAATACTTAATACAGCTGATAATGCTTGAATGCTTTGCTTTGATTCGATTTGTTAATTGGTGCAAATCACTTGAGTCAACCGGAGTAAAAGTGTTATGTATGTATATAAACATTAAACAATTATGCCTCCATCCTGGAAGCCAGGGTTCACTCCTCTGAACGGACGGTGAGATTTTTCTTAAAGAATTGGATTATTTTGATCGACCTACCACAGCAAAGCGATTAACAGCTCACCATTATAAACAGCAAAATAGTGGTGTCGCAAGGCCATTGCATATAATTAGACACACACACAAACTACCACCCACCACACATAAAAAAATGCAGTTAGTATCCGGCAGTGTAACGACCCAGTGTTCTAAATGCATAAGTCGAGGAGTTCAATCTTCTTCCATTGAAGATTATCATTGATGGAAAAGTCGCATCAAGTTTTGTTTTGAACTTCTTCTTCTTCTTATTCTTCTTTTATTTAGGTCGTAACCTGCTCTTCTTCACGATTTGACTATGATGTTGATGTTGGAGTGGATATCCAGGTGTCTTTCAACTGTTTTAATGGTCTTCCCGGGACCTTCTTCATTTCGGTCTTTGGTATTTTGCAATCTTTATCATTCTAGTTCCATCTGATCTTTATACGTGTTCGTTCCATGCTCTAGCGCACCGATGCACAGACCGCGGCCCGCCGGTCGAATACTGGTGGCCCGCCGACAGCAAAAATAATACTCTCGTACATTCGAAAAATATTGAATTCTATTCCAGAATAAAACCAAAAATAATATGTTGTATGTTGTATGTATATGATTTTGTAAAAGAATGCATAGTAATTGCCGCTAACAAAATGTGTCCAGAAGCAGCAAAAAAGGTTGAGAAAATTCAACTGAATCGTATGACTATCCAAAGACGAATTATGTCTTTGTCAGGTAATATTGCGGAACAATTAACTGAAAAAACTAAGATCATTGAATTGTTTTCATTAGCCCTCGACGAATCCACTGATATTAGTTCCACAGCTCAACTTCTCATATTCATACGAGGTGTTACTCAAGATTTTGAAGTCTTAGAAGAGTTATTAGGAATGTGTTCATTGAAAGGTCAAACCAAAGGAGTTGATATACTCAATGTACTTTTGGATGAGTGTTCAAAAACTGATTTGGACTTATCAAAATTATCGGGAGTTGCGACTGACGCTGAAGATCTCATGCAGTTTCACTGCATTATACACCAAGAAGCCCTCTGTTCTAAAAAAATTGAATTTCAAAATGTCATGAAAGTGGTAGTTGCGACTGTAAATTTCATAAAATCACGAGGACTCAATCACAGGCAATTCAAACAATTCCTTGATGATCATGACATCGAAAGCGAATATGGAGATTTACTGTATTATACAGAAGTAAGGTGGCTAAGTCGTGGATTGACACTGGAACGATTTCTAAATTTAATAGAAGAAATTGGAATATTTCTGGCGGAAAAGCAAAGGGATGTCCCGGAACTTAAAAATCCTGATTGGTTGTGTGATTTGGCTTTTTTAGTTGACATTATAAATCATTTGAATGTCTTGAACACACGGCTTCAAGGCAAAAATCAACTGATATCCCAGCTCATGTATCATCCTTTCAATGCAAGCTGACTTTTCAGATCGCAATTGAATTCTGGAAATTACAATCATTTTCCGAATTATAAAAAAATGGCTGAAAAATTCAACAAAACTGCGATTAACTTCAGTTATGTAGAAAAGCTAGATATTTTGATTCAATCTTTTCAAGACAGATTTTCGGAGTTTAAAAAAGTGAAACCTCTGTTGGAGATATTCAGCAATCCTTTCACGATTTCAGTTGAAAATGCGCCAGAGTCAATGCAGTTAGAAATTATCGACATTCAAAACGGCCAAGGTTTACGCAACAAATTCAACGAAGGAGACTTGCTGAACTTTTACCGCTGCATTGATAAAAATATGTACAAAGAGTTGCGCATAAACACTCTGAAATGTGTCAGCTGATTTGGTTCTACCTATATATGTGAACAAACTTTTTCAATACTAAATAATAATAAAACAAAAAATCGAAACCGCCTTGCAAATGAATGTTTGGCAGCAGTTTTACGTGTTGCTACAAGTAAATTTGAGTCAAATATAAAAAGAATTGTAAGCACTATGCAGTGCCACGCTTCAAATTAATAAATTCTTTTTCAATTTTAATACATTATTATCAATACTTTATTGTCTTTAGTTACCTATACTTTTGGCGGCCCGCCATCAGTTCATGATTTGCCCGAGTGGCCCCTAGTCTTAATAAGTCTGTGCATCCCTGCTCTAGCGAATCTGACACCGTCTCCAATTTCGTCCTTGTTTTGCCCACTATTCTTTGCAAGCTCACCCAAATCTGATAAATATTTTTGGAGCCATTCTAATGCTGTCAAGTTGCTGATATCCTTCTCAGATTGGATCTCCTTCAGCTTCCTATCAATCAATTTAATGATTAATTTTCTTTTTTTTTGTCTTCGAGTATGTGGTGTCTGTGCCTTGTCTACGTTAGGGATTTTTGTCAAAGCAGTCAATATATTAAAGTAATGCAGCTTCACTAAAACGGGATTAGAATTGCCCATTTTAGTAAGTGGTAAAATTTAAAGCACCAGTATTTGCAGGAATCACTCTAGTAAACTGGCAAGCTCTACTGCGAAGTTGTTTATGAAAATAATTGGCCACATCCTTCCTAAATCTACCAAATCGGCTCTTTCATGATTTCGATGCAGAATTGGCATTCTCCCATAATATTATTTAAATTCAATTATTGTCGGGTTATGAAATTGCTCAAATAATTGGATGACAGCACTTGCTTAATTAAGCTTTTGACCTAATAAAATTATATACCAATTGAGGTAAAAAATATATTTACAAAAGATGTTACGTTAAAGGTGATCATCTCACATCATAATCTAGTTAGCATTTAAGCTGATGGTGCCTTCATGTGGGTTCAAGATGCTAATCAATTAAATACTTCTATGGGCATTTGGCGTGAAAAATGGATCTATTTTTTTGCTCCAGCCTATCTTGGGAGTCTGTCTTCATAAAACATTGTAAATTCATTTAAAGAAGCTAGAGTCTATCCATATAATTCTGAAGCTGTTTCAAAGGAAGCATTTCAAAATCTCAAATGAGAGTTGGGAAGTTAGGTCTCGAAGAAACGTTACCAACCCTCATCGCAGGTGACCATACTGAACAACAAATTGATTTAATAAACAGCTTTGCTCCAGTCGCATCTGTACCAAAATGGCCAGCAATCCTCAAAGCTATAAATGACTTAACTTACTACCCAAGCAAAAGTAAAATTTGAAATTCCTTCGAGCAAATTGCATGTTATAGGGGAATGTTCAGCTTCTCGCTTCTAGCTACAGCTAAATGGTTTTTTAAAACATATAAATAAGTAGAAGAGACTTGGCAATATTAAACAATTTAAAAAGATCTTAACACTTAAATGCCCATCTGTTTGTATCAAATGTATGTGTCCCAGAGTAAACATTGATGCTTGGATTGATTAAGAAACTATGATCAATTGTGTTGGTGTATCTGAGTTATTTTTGCGAACCTTCGTAAATACTATTAAGTTTAGACAATTTACAAAAGGACCCCTGGTGAAAATTTTGTTGTCGTTATATTCTGTCAAATACCATGATATCCGAAATATTTTTGGAGCCACTTGATACTAATGCTGTCAAATTTTTGGACTTCAAATTAAGAGAAATAGACTGGCAACGATTAAAATGTTGTCATAACCTTTGGAAGTGTAATACAGTTTTACATCTTGAAGCCAATTGCTGACATCCTCCTCTCAAGTTGCCGTAATCACACTTTTAAGCCATAGAAAGGATGATTTCTCTCGAAACGTAGTAACAATGATTTGGCCGTTGCTTTCTTAGACAACAAATACGAGACATTTGGAAACGTTAAGGAATTTAAAATAACCTTGACACTTAAACGCCCATCCCGAACACACCAAGTACGGTGTTTATTTTTGCTCGCCATTCCTCGAGGTTCGTCATCTGATACCACACCTCCATTAATTTTTAGATTACCTCCTGTTTCTGCTCTTCTTCGCCTGTTTCAAAATAAATATTCAAATTTGCCGCCATATTTTTAAGTTCTCTCTGAAGATCCTTTTCTGACAAATAACTGGTATTGGGAGATTAATTGGTAACACAAACATTTCTGGGGAACCCCTAGCAAATTCTACACATCGCCCAAAGACTACTAACCGTGATAGCAATCTGCTATGTCATGCAATAGACTTTAGCAGAGGTCCAAACCATTCTATTAATAAACAAAAATTAACGAAGAAAATCTCTAGAAGGCACAGAGAAAAAAACTGAAATGTCATAAGGTTCGTTTTGCAACAGTTTAAATGTAACTGTAAAGTCGTTCCACTAAAATATTTCTAGGTATCAAACTATTATAACAGAAGCTATAAAACAATGCTTAAACACTTCATTCCTTGTTACTTCCTCCAAAGATTCGTATAGTGACATTCCCGAATCAGAAATTTCAGTCGGCGTAAAATATTTACGAAGTTAATTACAACAACCCCCAGGGCATAACGGTATTTTAGATTTGCAACGGAGTGCTAGGTCGTACACCTCGTACTAAGCATCGTTCCACCCTCTGAACCGTTAAAAGCTTCCCTCTAAAGCGTCGCGGCAAGTGTCCTAAACGTCTGGCGAAATTACTTTTTCCCAAATTTAATAGGATCTACCGTTATACGCCAGTATACAGTGAGAATAAATTATGGATATGATTATGGCGAATGTAAAATTCATGCGAATGCAATTTTGCAAGAAATGCGCTCTCTCGACTTACATGTACTGCTACTATGCTAGCTGGTTATAGACTACAGGCAGCTTCTCGAGTCAACTCGACTATTCTGCAGCTCGTTTTATAGCTGGAACACATGTCTCGCTAAGTTGACGGCTTGCTTTCGTTGCAACGGCTCTTGCATTTTCTATATAAACGATGTTTAGCTGTATAAGGATTAATTGAAGATGAAAAAAATGGCGAATGTAATATATACGATTACTTTGATCTAACTGCAACAACATTCCCTAGGGAAGTAGAATTAATTACGGTTTCGCCTGTATAGTGTGTGAGATTTTCATTATGTGCTTTACTAAGTCTCATATGAAATTAATTCTGTTGTAGTATTTTTGCTCAAAAGTTATATTTAAATCATAAAAGACTGTAAATATTATCATTAGTTCGCAAAATAATTGGGTAGAGTTCTTTTGCTACATGAACTAACTCAAACTTGCTTTGATCTGTTAAATGTTAATAACAGCAGATGTACTAATTTAGACAAATTTGGTTTTCGTTTTGGCCTAATATCAGGATTAGGATCACGATAGTGTGCTGGTTAAGTCATTTCTATATTCAGAGAAATTTAAATCGAACAACTGATACACTTTAAAAACTTAACCAAATAGGTCAATAAAAAACGGATCATTTGCTCCTGAAAATTGCTGCCTTTGCTCCTTTTACTTTTACCAATTTAACAAAATGCTTTTTTCAACAGCTTCGGTAGTTGCTGACAGTGCAAATTCTTACACGGGGGTTTCCCCTTTTCATAGAAATTCCAGTGTTTTACGTGTGTTAGGCAGTATTATTAGTGACTTGAAAAGTCGAAAGGCGTGAAAATAGCACCCACACAACGTTTTTGACTTTAAAACAAAAAACGGAGGCAACTAATTTTGCAGAGTACAAACATGTAAGTGTTTGCCAATTGAGTAGAAGGTACGTGTTTATTTATTTTAGTGCTTTTATTTAAGCACACGATTAATTAATTGTAACAACTTTAGATGAGCAAAACGCAAGCTGCACAAATTAGGACACAAATAGAAGCCATTCGTGGCCAATGGCAATCGTGTGACAATCTGAATCAAAAAAATAACAAAACTAAAAGATGAAACAAAACAAATCCACAGGATTTGTCATGAGTAGTTCGTACGTACTAGGAGCCAGCATATTCCTATATCAGGGCCGCTAATAAAACAAAAGCCACAGAAGTGGCTAACAACTTAAAGTACCTACGAAAAGTTCAGCACATCCGATGGATGGCTACAAAAAACATAAAAAGACAAAATATTAGCTTCAAGTGTATTACTGGGGAATCAGCGAATGTTAGTCAAATAAGTGTGAACCAGTTTTTAGAAAAGTTACCAAAGATGACTTTGTGCTGACGACAGTGACGAAGCATAATGACAAATTGGCTTCTAGATTTGGATAAACGAATGGGATTTCAAAAACGAAAAATTTTACTTTTCTTAGACAATGCTGGGTCACATCCACAAGAGCTAACCTTAAAAAATATTAAAATTATTTTTCTTCCTTCTAACACCACGTCTGTGTGCCACCTTTTATACCAAGGTGTAATTCAAAATTTTAAATTCTTTTATCGTAATTTAATAATAAGGCATATCCTTTCAATAATGGATGGCGTTGCCTGAGCATCGGAACTTTTAAAATCAATTAACATTGTGGAGGCTCTATATTTCATTAAAAAGGCTTGGAATAAGGTAATTTCCAACATCATGCAAAACTGCTTTGCCAAAGCAGGTTTTAAGAAATCTGAAGTTCAAGGAGTGAACATGGAATATGATGCAGAAGATGATCTGATCTGCCCCCTGGCAACAGTAGCAGAGTTTTGGAGAAATTTTAATGAAATTCATCCATCTGAGAATATTCACAACGATCATGACTTTCTTAATTTGAATTAAAGACTCTCAACTGAGGAACAATTTGACGAAAATGCAGTTGAAGAAAAAGCAGTTGCACAAAATAATGATGAAGAAGAAGGAGAAGATGGAGAAGGAGATGCAGAAGAAGATGCTGGTCCTATAAATTCCTATTCGGAAGCTATAAAAGTTGTTGAAGTTTTAAAAAAGTTTGCAAAACAAGATTTTATTGCATTTGAACACTTAAAAAAACTTGAGTTATAATTTCGGCATTATTTTCTACAAGATAAGCGTAAGAAGTTAAAATAAGCAAAAATATAATTTTTTTTATACCTATGTATGTTTTTGATTAAAAAGCAGTTTTCTGTAAAGGTATCTTTATTTCCACTGAGCTATCCCATAAGAGGACATCTCCCACAAGCAGACAAAAAACTTCGAACCGTCGATGTCCGCTTGTGAAAGCTTTCACTGAATTGGCCTTCGTGGGTGATTTGGGGCTTACATGGAGACAATCGTGTCAATCTCTTGGGGCGCTGTTCAAGCGAGGATGAAACAACGAAAATGCTTGCAGCTAGAAGTAGTTCAAAATAATTCTTAGGAATGACAACTGCTGCTCCCGAGTTTGTTCGTAACCAATAACTGCAAAGACAGCTTGGTCATTAGAACACTACAGAGCTTCGTCATCGACAAACCCACTGATAACTCACCTGAACGAAGTCAAGCCAGACGGACCACCCCCCAAAGTGAACGTAAACAGAATTTTCAGCATCACGGAGGACGAAAGCCGATAAGATACAAATATCCCCTACTAACAGAAGATGCTCAGCCAATCTGGACTTGCAACCATTTTTATTAATCACGTCACGTGTGTTAAGAGATCACTCTCCAACCCTAGATAAAAACGACCAACAAGGATACAGCGTTTAATGTTAATCGAATGAGTCATTCACTTCCCAGAATAATATCTATATAGAAAGCAGGCTCCTTAAAAAATGATCACTCGAAAACTCTTTAAGGCTTCGCAAATCTGGGAGAAAGTAGGTGCAGATAAAAACACAATGGATTTATACCTTACCGTATTAAAATGTTTTAACCAAACAAATGTTACGAATTGACCAATCCAAAGATTCTGCAGCAACATAAAAATATATTTTTACATTTTTTTCTGGGTAATCAACGTCTCACTATATTGAATTAAATTATTGAATCAATCACTTAAACTAAAAGAGCTACGATTTATACAATAATCCTAACTGCAATAAAAAACTAGATTAAGATTTTGCACGCTTCACTTTTATACAAAATCATATCCGACAATAACGAGCATTGTAACAAACCTTAATTATACAGATAAGAAATATTTACTCGAACAACAACCCTAAACCAATGTCATTCCGATTCCATTATATGTAGATAAACAGCATCACGATATGAACTGGCCAGAACAATAACAATAAATCCTACCCCACAAAACTAGTAGAGAATAAAAGGGAAAAAAGAGAGAATACAGAAACGAACCGTGTTTCCACAGAGAAAAAGCCATTTATGAATGGACCTGTGATACGTGCATGGACACGCACACACATAGAAAAATACCCGGGCGAAAGGAATGGCGACCGCGCGTAGAGTTAATCAATCAAGTTGGCCGCGCAGTAGACACGCGAGAATCGAACGTTTAATGGGGATAATGTGGCGCCACCGGTATGGCCAAAAAACAAAGATACCAGGATAGTCTATACGGTCCGAAAGGAATCAGATTTTTTCGAGCGATAAAAGGACCGTGGGCTTGTCTATTGGTCGAGTCGAAGTTACAAGGTGTCTTTCGGGGCATCACTAAAAACGCGCGCGCACACACACAAATGTGGACATGTAGGATGTATCAGGCAAAAAAAAACTCATCGGGTCTAACAGTGGCGGCGATAAGGTGCGAAACCATAACTTGGTAAGCCTGTTATGGTGGGATCTAATCTTACCGACTGAACAGAAATATCCAAACAAATTCTGGTCAGTCTGTTTTGAAATAATAATTTGATTTACGTTCTGAATACAGATCGGACTTATTTTGAATTGTGTTGTTAACTCACCGGACTACTACTACTATAATGCGATGCAAAATCTGGGAATTGAATGGATGAAATGGGAGACTTGGGCTAGTTGGTAACTAACAGGCTTAAATGTGAAACTAACTCATTCTAAACGCTAAAGATTTTCAGATGAAGGGTTTCGGCTCTGTTGTAGCAGGGAACAGATATGTTGTTACCAACGATAACCAAACTCAAGCAAGATATGTCCAGGTCTATATCCTACAATATCCAGCACTATACGTTTGTATCTGGGCAAAGATTGGACTGAAGTGATTGTTCCATCTAGATATAGAACTCAAGAAACCGATAGTAGCTTTCTAAATATACCGGCGGCCCTTTAGGACAATCCATGGTTATCTACACCAGCATAGTATGATGGCTAGAAGACGATCAAATCAAGTTGCAGAAACTGCAAAGGTTTCTCTGTTTGAGAATTACAGGAGAGATGGACAGTTGCTCAACTGCTCTAATGCCAGTGTTATGATTAACATTAACACAGATGCTAGTTAAAAAGTTGTCTATTAAAATTATCTCACTGTTTTAAACAGGGCCTCTTAACCTGATACCCAGGATAATTCGTAAACGGATCACTTCTCTGATACCGATGCGGATCCAAGACAGATAAATAGGCAGATGTTTAAGTTTACAGTGCCGCACCTATCTCCTAACAGTCTCAGAGTTATCCTCAAACAATCTTTAAGGCGAAATTACTCCCAATTCATGTCTGCATTCGGGTACCTTTGAACAAAAGCATGAAGAGTTGACTTCATACAGCTACGAGTCTAACCTGTCGTAGCTATATCAAGTTAATGCTATCCAGCTAGCGTATATCCAGGCAAGGAGACAATATGCATTTGATTGGATCAGAAGCTTTCTACAGAGGTCCCAAAGACCAACTTGGGAAGAAGATCAACAGTGGGAAACAGATGAGGAAAACACCTCAATTGTAGAACCAACTCGGACAAACTGAAGCGAAGAAATTGAATGACACTTTCGGGCTTTGTAACTGGTGATTATCTCTTAAGATATCATCGCATACCATATACTGTCATTGCAGAAAAATGTCGACGACGTCGTATTTTTGACAGATGTCATTAAAAACAACAAAATAATTTTGTCAAAATGTGGGAAACTAAATTTACGTATTCGAGAGTTTTCCATAAACCCTGAAGGCTACCAAATTATTAGGGGTAGTCCATATCTTTTTTGCACACTGTATATGATGTAGATAGATAGAAGTTTCAGTATTTAGAACAGACGATTGTAACGCTAGAAGAGCTCAAAGTTACAGCATCTATGAATCAAGGATTTGCCAAGACTACTGGATTGGAAAGGGACTACTACAATTGGGTAATCGTAATACATCAATAGGTGGGAGTGAGGAAAAGTGCTTCAGCGTGCTCCTTTCAGATTGTTGTAGCAGAAGACCTCCGCACAATGGAGGTTGTTTTTAGTGGTACTAAATCTAGAAATTTAACAATAGAGATAGTTTTGAGCGTTATATTACCACAAGTGATAGAACTCTTGATCCGATATCTTGCTAAAAAACAAGACAAGTCGCCTAGATCCATTCGAAAGCGAAGCTATTCGATAGGGAAGCCATTATTGGTATTTAAAATTGCCGCCACAGTCGCCAGAAAAAATGCCATTGACCATGGCTCTGCTACTACATTAGAAAAGCCCAGGATCAATTTTCTGATTCTTATTTACTGCAATCTAACTTGAGGTCAGCCTGGGTCACTGGCCTGAGGTCAGTGCTACCATGACTGGAAGAGTCATGTACCGGAGGAATGAAAGGCTCAGGCAACCATAATCCAATCAAAATTGAAGGACTCTGGATAAAGTTCCCTTTGTCTTATCCCTCTATTTTTGGTTTTAATTTGTTACGAGTCCGATTCCTGTTCTGTCACGGGTAACGTTTCCAAATACCTTTCTATCAGATTCTTCTACCAGAAGTCTCTTCCACGCAGTCGATCATCTTCGTCGTAGATTTTATTTTTAATACATCTTTATTTTATTCGGCTTAGTGATGAGGTAAGGAACCCATTCTCAAGACGACACCTTAATCGCCGCCAATGGGCTCCATCACGAAGAAGAAACAATATAAGTAAAGGTTGAAGCAAAAGGATTGAAACAGGCCGTGCAAGCGTCTACGTGTGTGTTTGTAGAACACGACGAAAGAGTAGATTTACGAGTGGCCGCTTCTTTTAATGGGTGGCTCGCCTTACTTAATTACAACCACCACCTCGAGTCGGTACATTCAAAGTTTTCACAGTTCCTTTCGTCTCCTCGGATAAATAAAAGAAACTCGAGCGAGGGACGGTTTTTTGTCAAGATTCGACGCATTGGAACGTCTATTATAGCCAAATGATACGTTTTTTTGTCAAGATTCGACGCATTCACGAATTCACCTATATGTTCGGATCGTTTATTGTAATCTTCTTACAAAACACCAGACGGTATTTGATTCTCATAGCTTAAGAATATTTTTTGCACGACAACAAGTAACACATCTACTAATATCATCATCGGAGCATTGCCGCCGTAAAAAGAATGTATATTCTTCAACATTAGAGGAAACTAATAAATTGCCATAAACGTTCGTTGCAGGCTACTAACTCCATGGTTTGTCGGTTCAATTGTTATACAGGTTTTATTATCAAGCTGTGCGCGGCACATTTAAATTCTGAACGAGCACTTACTTTTAATATGCACTCGAACAGTGTAAACACTATTAAAAGGCGTACGAAGTCGATATTCGAGCATGTGTAAAGGATTTAGTACTCGTCATTTCCAGAAGCGATTGCTGCTGACTCGATGCAAAATTGCAAGTATACGCTTGCGTATAGTGTTAATAAAATTTTATGTTTCGAAACACAACACTTTAGCGTAAAGGCTGTCGTATTTATTGGTATGAATTTTTTACGCTTTCGATCTACCATAATTCGGGCAGTAAAGTTACTTTTTATGGTGTTACACATGATGTAAGCTATACCAATGAAGTTAATGAAAGATTTAAGTAAGTGAAGCGGGTCGTTTTTGCTGTTTTACATAGAAAATATTAATGTAATTTAATTGAGCAGCTTCCACACTGAAACTTCCTTATCGAAGGGATTCCCCTTTGCGATACTCAGAGATCACGTTTTGATATTTCCTCAATTGTGGCAACTCAATAACATTTTGATGTCAAGCTTCACGATCTGTAATGCCCTTAAAGGCAGGATTTTCCTCCGCACAAGTCTGGATTGATACATCATCTAGTTTTTGTTTTGTTTCACTTGCTTAGAATAACTAGTAAACTGACGATGGATGATATCTGCTTTAATCTCGTGGACAGTAACAGTTATTTTGTACGTCAGTTCAGAGACGAATACTACGCTAAGATATTTGACTTCGATTGACACGAGTACCTCAAAGCCAAAAATTTAAGGAAACTGGAGGTTAGTTGTTTTAGAATTTAGATTTATTTAACTTCTCTTTGCCATCACATCTTAACGAAGTTAATTATTAATGCGCGGTATTTGGCTTTCGAATGTACCACAGATTATGATCAAAGAAATATGCAGTTGACCTTCTACGATAATAGGAGTGCAGGACCTTCGTCATTGGTGTCTTTATATTGCAAAATTTCATCAATATCCACTTCTCCGTAGTTGGCCTCTGATGTCCGCTCAGAAACTTTGAAAACTGTATTCATGGCGTCCCTAATTTCTACGAAGGTAGCCAGCACACATTGTTTCGTTGCCGAATGCAATCTCCACTAATTGAGCAAGGTCTTGAATTGTCTATTGGCAACGATTCTCTCGTTCGATAAATATATTTGATAGCGTGTGGAGGCAGTCTTGTCAAAGCCAAGATCAGTACCCTGGTCTTTCTCTTGCAGTTTGGTGTGTCATCCATAGCTAAGGCTACCGTTACCTACCGCTGTGTATACAGGGTTTCCACGGTCCTGTGGGACATAGGGAAAATACATGTATAATCGGTTTTCGGTGAATATTATCTCCCTAATACTACTTCATCCAAATTTAAGTGCCGAATATTATAACTGGGTTAACAATGAACATTTCCACAATCATAGTACAAAGAAAGTCATTTTAAAGCCAAAAAAAAAAAATATTATTTTTAAACCTATTGTACGAGAATTCCTAATAAGGCTTTTAACACGTTGGTTAGTACAAGTGGCCGTGGCGCAGACCTTCACGCGACGCCTTAATAACTTAAGGCACAGATTGTTTGGGGTTCGAATCCGAGAAATGAATTTAATTTTTTTTTTAATCTTGATTAAGTTTTGTTGTTTATTTTGACAAATGATTCGTCGTTAGTAACAATTAAAAATCGAATAATAGCACGTTATCATTTTTGTTATTGTAAAAATTATTCATTATTTACCTTAATCCTCAAAAAGTCGATTTGATAGTTTTCAAAATCTCTGATTTTTGTAGTGTTATTGAATTTGTAGCATTATTGTTGGAGATAAAAAATTAAAAATAAAACTAATCTGCCGGGATTCGAAGCGTAAACAATCCGTGCATTTGCGTTATTAAGCAGTCGCGCGAACCATTGCGCCATGGACGTTTGCACTAACTCACGTATTAAAAGCCTTATTAGGAATTCTCGTACAATAGATTTAAAAATAATAATTTTTTGGCTTTATTAAAATGACTTTCTTTGTACTATGATTGTGGAGATGTTCATTGTTAACCCAGTTATAATATGCGGCCCTTAATTTTGAATGAAGTAGTATTTGGGAGATAATATTCACCGAAAACCGATTTTATATGTATTCTCCCTATGTCCCATTTGGCCGTGGAAACCCTGTATAGAACTCACGACGGCAGTTCCAAATCCTATTGCAGGAATTGTCCTCTATTTGAGCCGATGAAGAGGTGGGCTAGTTTTCTCTTTGCGCTTCGTGACTTGTTTGGTTTGAAGATTTAAATATAAGAATTTATTGAAATCATTGCGGTATTTCGACACTATCCAGATTGTGGCAGAATTTGGTTTCCTACTTTTATGAAAGAAGTTTATTTGAATTGGTATTGCAACTACATTCCATATCACGACTTCATTGATATATTTTATAGCGAGATTGAGGGCCTTCTATTGGAGTCTGCTTTGCGATTTATCTGGAGATTGGAGTAATACAGTCCTTTCATTAATGATTAAAACCCACGTGACCTCTTTTAGATAAGCAACCCATTTAACACTATGGTACTATAGTAAAACTAAAATTCCTGCAGAAATTTTTATTTACATATTGACAATTAAAATTTTACAGGTTAGGTTTATATTGTAAATTGTAAATAAGCACGACTATTATGGAACGGAAAATTTATTATAATAAATGTTGAAAGTGGTTTCCGTTGTTATCTAAACATATATTTACTCAGCGTTTTAAATTTTCAAATACATTTTGCAGTTCTTCTATCGTGATATTATTTATTTCTTCTCGTATAGCTGCTTGAAGTTCCTCTAAATTGTGTAATCTATTTCTGAAGACTTTATTTTTTAAATTGCCAAACAAATAAAAATCTAATGGTGTCAGGTCTGGAGAGCGTGGAGGCCATAAGTTTTCGCTTATCAATCTATCATCAAAAAATTGTCTGAGATGTTCCTGCGTAGCTCTAGCTCTGTGTGCAGGGGCATTATCTTGTTGAAAGGAACCTTGTCGTAGCTCATCATCGTGTAGTTCTGGTATGAATTCGTTTAATATGGCACGGTATCGTTCAGCTGTAATGGTTTCATGGAAAAATATTGGTCCAATAATTCTTCGCCTGGACACTGCTACCCAAATTCCTATTTTTATAGGATGTAAATTGGTTTCGACAAATCCATGAGGATTGTCAGTAGCCCAAGTTCTGTAATTCTGTGAATTAATGTATTCTGAAAGATGGAACCAAGCTTCATCACTAAAGAACGTCAAGTCGAGAACATTATTATTATTTAAATGTTCATTAAACCACTGGCAAAATGTAACCCTCCGTTCAAAATCAACTGGAAGTAATTGTTGTGCCACTGTTAATTTATATGGGTGCATATTAAGCTATTCTGTGAGTGCTTTATGACAAGTTCCCACAAAAAGTCCTAAAAGAAAATAGAACGATAATGACTTATTAACATTGAAACATGTAAATAATACCTGATTCGTTAATTTTGGTACAGATTTCTGCGGACTACGTTCCAATCTTTCATGGATATTATCTAAGACATCTTCACTTAATTTTATAGGTCTGCCAGTATATTTCTTTTTGCAAATGCAATGTCTTTCTTCAAAACAATGAATTATAAGATGCCTGCGGTATTTCAGTGCATCGTAATCAATATCAAAATCTGGGAACGCCTCATTGAATTGCTCGATACAACTTGGTAGAGAATAATTCCAATTCCCTTCATCATCTCGCGTATCACTTCTGTAATGTGCCTTTAAAATAAAGACATCATGCTCCGGTGTAAACACCATTATGATAAAACCTGAAACAACAATGTTTGTTTATTGTCATTACAATTTATGCACTATAAACTTACCAAGCACACACGGTGTTATTTCCTGGTAGTTTAAAAACAAACTTTTGACAATTAACGAAAATGCAGGAATAAGATAAAGATTAAATCAACAAGGTAAACAGAGGCGTATGAAAACTGTCAAATATTGACTTTGCAACTTTCTGGTTAGAAAGCTTAGGGATATTTTTAGTTGACCAACATATTCGAACGAAAACTCGACATTTTCAATAAAGAAATTAATTAATAGCTGGGCCTTCTCATCTTGCCCAAGATTATTTGGAGTATCAAGCGTTAATACTATTTTAGTTACCAGTACTCCGTTACTGTCTTCCAGATATTAAGTGTATTCAAAAATGCAATAATATATAGGGTGTTTCATTAAAAAGAAGTGACTTTTATCAACGTTAAGATGGTTGAAATGAACGTTAATTTTGGGCGACCCTGTATAAATTATTTCGGCTACTAACAAGTCAAATATGAGGTCTTTAGCTGCAATTTCTTTAGAAATACAGAATTTTGAACATAACGTTGCAATTGGCCGTATATTTGAAAAAAATTGAATAACTCAAAAACGGCTGAGTTTTTACATAGCGTGTTTTAGTAAGTTTTGATGCAGAATTGTATGGCCGATACAAAAGACTCATAAAAAATATACCACCCTATTTAGTTGACGTCAACATTCGGTGAACTGGAAGTGGTACAATGGCGCAAATAATTTTGCTGATGAGTCCAGATGATATCAGTTATAATTGCAAGTTTCAACATCAAACAGTTCTAACGAATCAGTTCCATGAATGACCTGTATATGAGTGTTAGTTTCTGGGCAAAATTCCTTTATTTATGGCAACTTTGCTATCGCAAAACTGTTCTTGACTACAGTTTCTGTAGCCTGTTTTGGCCGAGTGGCTACAAAAGAAATGTGTCAGATTTGAGAATAAATATATTTAATTAGTTCTGTGATAACTGCTACACGACGTAACAATTTAAAATGTGAACCATATATCTCAGCACGAAGCCCTAAACAATATTGAGTTCATCGGACTTATCGCCTGGTGCTGCAAAAACAGCTGCTCAGACAGAGCTTTTTAATAAGAAATCGACTATTATCGAATATTATTATACATAAATGATAATTTCAAAAATTAATTTTGCTAGAATTATCTCTTTCAGTGTGTTTTGGATTCTGCCTTGGGTGTTTTTATTTTTTTATTCAAGCTCCAAGCACAAAAAGAACCGCTTATTAATTCGCTTGCTTTAGTATAATTCAAACGCTTCAACTTCAAATAGTATAAAGAAGAACTATCTCCACAACTTTTTTGAACTCCTTTAAAGTGATGTTTATAAATGTCTGTGAATGATTTTGTAATTTTCCAAGACAAGCTTTCTGAACACATATCGTCAGTTCGCTGCCAAAACCACGAATGTGCAATTGTATCGGTTATGGCGTGTTATTCGATACGCTCTAAGATAGAGAAAAATGCCAAATATGTGCTCGTGTACAGTACAGAACGTTGGGAACAAGTGATTAGCGAATCTCGTATAAAACCGAGACTGACGATTTTGACAACCTAAGTTAACTTTTACTGTATTAAAGTTCACTGAAGTATAGTGTGACAAACTAAGTAAACGGCGTCCTAATAATGTCGAATTAAACGAGGCGTACAAGTGGTTATTTCTGAATTGAAATCGAAAAATTTTGTCCCATTTGGTCCTAGTGCTTGCCCAACCAATACTGGAACTATACTGACTGTTTTTAAGTTCGTACTCTCTTAATACCTTTTAACAACGATAAGTTGATGTCCTGCATACTTCTTCAAGGAGGACATCAATCTTTCAAAATGAACTGCATATGCATTGCAGTTCTGGTACTATTTGGGATTACAATTACTCAAAGTGGTATTTTTGCTGACGAAATCGAAGCAGAACCATGGTATAGAAAGAGACGTATAAAGGAATTAGCGTCAACTACTGATCATATTGACACCATTATATGTAACAAGATTATATCCTTTCTAAGAAGTATCAGAGCAAAAGAAGAAACAAATTATTCTAAAATTTGCATTTTCTTCACCTTTACCTGCCGCAAAATCTCCAACAAATCGTATTAAAAACGGGACTCGCTCTCTTTTTATGATTATACCACGAACTCCGCATAATGAACACCAAAGTCGAACTAGAAAGCATTCTATACACAGCGAAATCCCTCCATCGTACCGAAGCAGCTTAATTTTTATGGACATAGTAGCGAAGTACGCCCGGAACAGTGTTATTCGGCTCTGGGTGTTACCCTGAAACGCGTTACTCCCCTCGTATCCCCGCACCCCGCCCTGAAAAACCTAAAAATTCCTTCCGAAGCGAAGATGAAGTTTATGAACTCACTTTTTAAAGGATTTTAAAAGATCGGTTAACGGGTTTCAACAAACCACCCCCGCGGTAAAGTGGATGCCGTCGTGATTACTTCTTCTTTCGTCTTATATACTTCCCTCGTACACTTTTACCGAGTTCTAGCCCGCCTTATACAACTAATACTTTTAGTCCTGCTCCTCGGGAGCTGAGCAAGTTTTTTAATATCGAACAAGCGATGGCGTTAAACGCGACACGCAATTTTACGAAATTTTATTTTTATGGTCTGGTATTAGATTATGAGCGGTAATGTGGGCGATGCCATAGGCGGGTAGGGGGGGTGGAGGCATTACTTCGGGTAAATATATTCTTTTTTTTTGTGCCGGAGTCTACGCTCGAGAAAATTTTAGATTCCAGCAATACAATTAGGATTAGAGTAGTAAAGATGGGGAGAATACGAACCTGCATTTATATTACACCTATTATCGTACAATATCATTATTTTTTATTGCTATTACTCGTTTCACTTCTTGATTTGTAATATTGGAGCTGTAAACAGAGTGGAATTGCTAAAGTTTGGAGTCTGAGGCAATTTTAAATCAGTAATACAAATAAATTAGTAATTATAGGAGTATTTATTATAACAAATGACTTTCTCTCAATTCATGTCACATCTGACGTTTCGTTAGTAACGCCATCTATACAGCTATACGCAAAACTGAGAAAATGGTCCAAGCGTCTTCTATTTCTTTGTTGTCCTATCCACCATGCTCATCATGTTTACTCTTTTTTAAGGAGATATATAATTCAGAAACATCCAGTGCTAGTCTCTAGACGAAAGCCATAAAATCTCCTTATATTCAAGCTCCCTCGCCATCATATTATGTATATGCTCGAAGCTTATACTTACAAAGCCCTTTTTATTCCATCCATCTTATTTATGTTGGAGTATGATTTTCAATAACCAACACGATCTAGTTTGCAATGTGTACCTTTTGCGCGTTGTATGAACGTATACACCATAAACAATTCGCCGTTGTAAATTTAACACATTCTCCAACACGTCAGCGGCCGCAGCTCGTGAACCAGACGACCCCTGGTGTCACGTAACATAAACTAAAGGCGTCGTTTAAACTTATCAGTCTGTATCTTTGTTTTGTAAATACTACAACTTACAAGGCGCTACGGGTTCCCTTCGCGTTCGTTCGGAATTGTTTATGATGCAGTTCTATGTATAATTGAATCGAATCTTTGTATCGGCATTCTGGTTTTAAATATCTGCATGTTATATCGAGATCGTGTTCTCTGCACGACCGTGTATACTTATGTATAGGTTGCTGAGATCTGTCCGTTTGTGTGAGTGCGTTTGTCTGGAATGAAGAGTGAAGGAGGTTCTGTATTAAGGTTGTTAACACTGCTGGTTAATATTGCTAGTACCGCTTTTGTATATGTATATTTTGCATTCAAACAGTTTTTAATCTGTTTAGTTTTGCAATAATCTTGTTTATTGCTACAATTTTTTCTTTACTGTATACCCTTCAGTGAAATCTTACACCTAAACGCCTCTTTGTACATGTTCATCGTTTTGAGAAATCATTTATATAAACTGCATTTCGAGTTTTGAAACGAAAATCTAAGGGACTATTATCGGGTAGCTTCTACTTGAATACATTAAAGAAACTTCGACAATTCAAGAGTGTTCTATTGTCAACTTCTCTTGAAAATTTCGCAAAACTTATTAAATACCTAGTGTTGGCAAACGAACACGTATGATGTTGTTAATATATCGATTTGATCATAAGTTTTTGGTACCTAAAATTATCCCTCCAAGAATGCTTTTCAATCACCAGAGGCAGAAGCTAGCCTCCGTTAATGGATTTTCTGTCTCATATTGTGCTGGAAAAGTGTACAGAGAGCGCAAAGTGGATAAAGAAATGTTTGAAATGAAGCCATGACAAATACCTTTATTTTGATATGTCTCTGGTTTTCAGAAAGAGAAGTGAACGAGCAACAAATACTGAGTTCTGTAAGTAACAGTAGTAACAAGTAACTATGATTCATCAGCGTCTGAATATTCGCATAAAGAAGATCTTTTAAATTGTGAGGGTATACACTATAATGGTGGGTACCTACGTATGTACAGGGTGGGCAAATAAGCGAGGTAAGCGGCTGTATCTCAGTAACTAATGATCGTAGAGAGTTACGGTAAAAAATTGTATAGGTAAAGTGAGCAAGGGAAAATGCTGGAAATTATTTTCAAGTTTCCAAGATGGCCGCCAGTGGGCGTTTCCACCATCTTGAATTACATAAAGTTACGTTTCTCGCGATTTTCTCCAATGAATATAACAAAAAGGTATTTGCGTTTTAATGCTAGCTTAAAGTCAAACATTTCTCTAAAAACAATTTTTTTCTATCTTTCGAAATAAAATGGTGGAGGGTATTTGAATGTTGTTTTAAATAAATGCCTGTAATTTCGAAACGGCTTAATGGATTTGGATAAATTTGGTATTATTGAAAAGACCATTTCTTGTGCTTTTAGGTTTCACGTAATCATGACAGTTGTGACCTACACGGCCGCCGATAGAGGGCGTTATTCGATATTATAACCAAAATATTAGATTTTCTCAAAAAATTTAAATACAATGATATGACTTTTTTAGACTAGAAAGTAGACAAATGACCAACCAATAAGCCTGCGCAAGCCGCATCTTAATATCTTTTTCCTAACTCAAATTATTAAAAAAAATACTAAACCAGGAAAAATCATATATCCCCATTTAAAAATGCATCGCTTGCTTTCGATAAGAAGGCAAGTAGTAGGCCATGGAAATAAAAGACAAACGCCTCTCTAAAATATTCACAAGATATGTCAGTTTATTTAGTGCTGTGATTTTAAGTCACACGTTTTCGTATTTGTAAGCGATTTTTCTTTCAAATGAAGTTGTGGTCCTGAAAAGGACCGATTTTGAAAAAAGATTAATACCTTCTGTGTTCAAATTGCCTTCCGTCATATTCCACACATTTTTTCAGTCTTTCTTGAGTCGACAGAACCGCAGCCTCGATTTCTGCAGCTGATAGTTGACGAATTGAGTTTCGAATTCTGTTTTCCGTATCCATTCGTGTTGTTGGTGGAGTTTAAAAAACAATGTCTTTTAAGCGTCCCCACAAGTAAAAATCAAGACATGTCAAGTCGGGAGATCTTGCCGGCCAAGGAAATAGGCTTCCCCTTCCTATCCAGCGTTCACGAAAGGTCCCGTTAATATGGTTTCAGACATTAATTGAATAATGTGCCGTACAACCATCTAATTGCAGAAACATAGTTCTCCTAGTTGCGAGTGGCACATCTTCCAACAAAATTGGCAAATCGTTGATCAAAAACTCTAAGAAGCGGTTACCAGTTAAAGCTTGATCAAAAAAACAAGGTCCAATAATTCTGTCCCCAATGATACCGCACCACACATTTAGACTCCAGCGTCCTTGGTGCTGCATTTCTCTTAACCAATGCGGATTTTCAGCGGACCAATAATGCATGTTATGACGGTTTACTCTACCATCACTACTAAAGGTAGCCTCGTCGGTCCAGAGAATTTCCGTTAAGAAATTTCCTGTTTTCCTCAAGCATGCCTAGCATCCATTGACAATAATTTAATCTATTATCGAAATCTTGTTCATTTAGCGCCTGGTCCAAGATTATGTGGTAAGGATGTAATCTAAAAGGAAAAAACAACATATGCGTAAAAATAATATAATCAGAATAACGCTGAATTGTGTATTTGAGAGTATGTGCTAAGATACATACTTGACATTATTTACCTATAATCTTTCAAAATATCTCTAACAGTTGTTCGTACTATTCCCAAGTCTAGAGACAATGTTCTAGTTCCTACATGGTTATCAAATTCTATGTAGGCCAAGACATTGATAATGTTTTCTTCTGTCCTTCCATTGCGACGCCTGCGACGTTTAGGACGACAAAAACTTCCAGTATCGCGTAATCGCTGTACCAAGCGCGGAAACATTCTTCTCCCGTAATGACGGCGATCTGGATACCGTGTCGCGTACTGTCTTGCAGCTATAGCTGCATTTTGAAAACACTCGAAATAAATCGCAATCATGACAACGGCTTCATTATTTGTGAGAGGCATTTTGATTAAAAAGTACTCAAATTATACGCAATCAACAATATTGGGTAGCGTGTGACAAAAGTTTGACGTTAATTGGCAACATTTTTGTTAGGCGATTGTCGTGTCCATGGCCTACTACTTGCCTTCATATAGAAAGCAAGCGATGCATTTTTAAATGGGGATATATGACTTTTTCTGGTTTAGTATTTTTTTTAATAATTTGAGTTAGGAAAAAGATATTAAGATGCGGCTTGCGCAAGCTTATTGGATGGTCATTTTTCTATTTTCTAGTCAAAAAAAAGTCATATCATCGCATTTAAATCTTTTGAGAAAATTCAATATTTTGGTTATAATATCGAATAACGCCCTCTATCGGCGGTCGTGTAGGTCACAACTGTCATGATTACGAGAAACCTAAAAGCCCAAGAAATGCTCTTGTCAATGATACCAAATTTATCCAAATCCATTAAGCCGATTCGAAGTTACAGGTATTTATTTAAAACAAGATTCAAATACCCCCCACCACTTTATTTCGAAAGATAGAGAAAAATTGTTTTTAGAAAAAATGTTTGGCTTTAAGTTAGCATTAAAACGAAAATACTTTCTGTTATATTCATTGGTGAAAATCGCGAGAAATGTAACTTTATGTAATTCAAGATGGTGGAAACGTCCACTGACGGCCATCTTGGAAACTTGAAAATAATTTCCAACATTTTCCCTTGCCCACTTTACCCATAAAATTTTTTACCGTAACACACTACGATCATTTGTTTCTGAGATACAGCCGCTTACCTCGCTTATTTGCCCACCCTGTACATATACTATGTTAAATTGAGAAGGCCGATATATTAATTTCAATTTAAAATATATTCTTTTCAGGAAATTTCAAAGGAGTTTCCGTAGGTAGGAAACGAAAAATCACTAAACCTGTACAATGGAAAACGAATATCAGGAAAAATCGTAAACAATTAAGAGAGTCATATATTTCTACGAGGAAAAGCTGTAGGTGCAAGAAAAATTAAGCAAAAAGATTGTAGGAAGTGCAACTGAAAGTGTAATACGCAATTTACCGAACAAGAGAGAGAATCCATTTTTAAATCTTATTGGGAAATAGGAGATTTGGAAAAATAGCGACAGTATATCAATTCATTAGTAGAAGAAGTAGATAAATATAATAAAAGAACCAAGACTGAAGAATCAAGAAGACTGAAAACAACATAAAAGTCACCATTCCAAAGTACAGGTCTGTCTAGGATATTTTCTAGCTACATTACCCCACTCAGAAACTTTCTTCAGAAATGTGATTAATAGCAGAAATGAATATCACATTACACAGAGCGATAAACGAGGACGTCACTCACCTGGTAACAAAATATCTGCAGATGCAAAATTGTTTATTCTTGCGCATATAAATACGTTTCCTAGAGTGCCTTCTCATTATTGCAGAAAGTACTCGCTATAACGCTATATATAAGGTATTGGAAAATGGGGATCTGTTGAAATTGGATCCTGGATCCTGTATTTGGAAATATCTTTCACGTTCTAAAAATCAACGCACACAATTATTTTTTTTCAGACACATGCGGTAGACAAAACCGAAATGTGAACATAACTACAATGTTCCTACATGCAATTAATAATTTAGATATACCAATAATTAATCACTTCTTTTTCGGACCGGGTCATTCACAAATGGAATGCTACTCTGTTCATACACATATCGAACAAAGATGTAAAAATATTGATATATCTATTTCATCCATCAGAGTGGTACATTGTGGTAAGAATGGCTTCTTTAAAATCTAAATACCATGTTATTGAAATGAACCAGAACGATTTTTTAAATTTTGGTGATCTACAAAAATTAATATTAAAATACAGAAAAGTTGATTCTGAAGGCAATAAGATAAACTGGCTGAAAATGGTGTGGATACAATACAGAAAAAAAGAGCCTGGGGCTTCGTGTTCTTTAAATATGATATCCAGTCATCCACATTTTAATAATTTGAGATAAGCAGACAGAGGAAAAGTCAGCGACAAAGGCAAGATATTGATGGTTTTCAATTAGTTCCCGTGTACCCAAACGGGTATATTCCATTAAAAAAGAAGAAATTTCAAAATCTGATAGAGTTATGTAGAACAGACGTAATCAAAGAGTAGTACCATCCGTTTTACAACTCTCTGCGTTCTGGACATGACACCAGCGCAGAAGGAGACGATGAAAATTATGAAAATTAGCATTTAATTTTTTTTTAGCATTACATTCTGATTGTCATTTAGTTTAATAGCAATAATATTTGGGTTTTCGTTCTGACATTTTGAATTATATATTTATTATATTTATAATATAATAATATTTTGTGCTCCAATAAAAATGTTCTCAGTAAATGATTGGTGTGATCAGGTATTCAGGTGTCCCTTCTTGCAGTATGATTGCATTCCATTAATGTACTTTGCGCATTCTGTTAGAGACACAATAACGTAATTAGGTACACAAATATTTAAATAAACACCGATTTGTGAAATAATTTATTATTTTATTATTTATTATTGTTTTAATGATTTATACTACTTTATTGCAAGTACAGTTACTTTATTATTATAAGTTTAGGTCAGCTCTGTAACAATGTTAGCAGAAACTTTGCAAACAACTGAAGTAACTTCTTAAGTTTGCATTTTTCTCAAAACTAGGATTTTGTAGTTACCTTCACGTGATAAACCCTCGAGTTGTAAGAAAAGTTTATGAAATGCCAAGGGTTAACACGAAGAAACTTACGTTTGCATGGCATACATTCACTCTAATATTGTTGATATCAAGAGAGTAGTTTTGATAACTATTTTAAATAGGATTCTTACCAGTTAAAGCAAACGTAGTAGAAATATATGTCAAACAGAACTAAACAAAAAAACATTTATTTTTAAGAATAATTTAACAAAATTAAATCCAACGTTTTTAATTACTTTTAACTCCTAGGCGTTTTATAAGAGGAATCAATATTTTCGTAATAGAACCTTTTTTTAAGTTTAGGACATAAGGCTGTATCCGTTTCGATTTCGTTTTGTGAAGCGTTGTGTAAATATTGCAAAACTTGAGATATGTTTGTTCGTCTTTACATTATTCTATACTTCAGAGCATTTATCAATTCGATAATTGTTTTACTTTTTTGTGCAACAAGCGTGTCAATCATAAATTTAAAGGTCGCGTCTGCAACAAGAAGATTAGAATCTCTTCTGCATAGTGCTTTGACTGCTAATTTAATTGGTGACAATGCATCAATGATTTAAGAAATTAATAGAAACTCCTCTTCGGAAAACACTACGTTTGATTTTAAATCAATTAATGACTTTTGGACACAATACCGTAATTGGTAAAACCTTTCCAACATAATAAGGAAACTATATCATCGTGTTCTGACATCTAATTGCAAATTCAATTCTTTTCCAAATTGTAGTTTTACATATTTTTGTAAATATCCATCATTGTTTGTTGGAGATCTTCTGAAAATTTTAATGACACTTCTAATTTTTGTTTGATAAATTAGCATAATTCAAATTTATTTCAGTGTCAACAGATCCACACTCTAAGACAACACCATCATCTGTAATGTTTTTACCTTCTTCATTGTCAGTTTCTATATCATTGTCATCATCCACATCACTATCACAATCGCTAGATTGGGATTCAATTGGTTCAATTGCAGTATCAATAGTCACTAAACTGGAGTTGTTTTTGTGAAGGACATCTCTAACAGCTAGGTGGATGCCATGTGCCGAGTGTGTCCGAGTTTTACCATAACTGACGCACCATCTGTCGATATACAAACAATGTCATTTGTTAAGTTGAGATCAAATTCTTGTAATTTTATTTTCAAAATTTCCAAACATTTTTTCGTTGGCACTTTTCCATGTAAACGGACTAGTACTAGTGTACGTTTATGTTTAAATACCTCCGATTGGGAACCGAAGTCCATTCGTCGAATGTTAAGCTAAATCGATTGCCTTTCGATTTTAAATCAGACATTTCTTTAATAACTTCTATTCTTATCTTCTTGCTATATTCAGTGATCATAGATTTTATTGTTGCAGCTGATTTTGGTAGATTATTATATCCTCTTGCATGTAGCCCTTTTCTTATATCCTCCGAAGAGTAGAAAATTCTAAATGGTAGTCCATCACGCGCAACTATACGAGCCAGGATTTCACATAACTGTTCCTTCTTTTGATTTTGAAAATAATAATTTAATGATTTTGGTAGCTTTTGACTAGAACAAGACTTTTAGTTTTTTAATTTATGTTATGTCGAGTTTTCAAGTGGGTGTGCAAGGCCACTTGTGGATCCTCCCTGACATTTGATTTCTTTTGTGCATTTCTTACATTTTGCTACTTGTCCTTGATTAGCAACTAAATAATAATGCCAAACCGAATTAACGTCGCTCCCTTTTTCGTGTTCTTGAAATATATTGGATTCCGAATTCATACTTTTGATTCTAAAACAATTATTTTAATTAATTAATAATTTAAAAAAAAGTAAATGTAAGTTATTAAGGAAGTATAAAATAAGCTTAGCTATTAATACGAAATTTATTTATCTGCAGCATATTTAATAGTGCAGACGTTTATGTATATAATATTTAATGAATATTGTACATAAATTTATCAAAATTAACACTAATATCGTTCACCAGTGCATTTAGATATCTTTGAGAACAAAACGTAATTGCAAAATGTTGCAAATCGGGCAACATATTAGTTGCTCAATTCACTGTGTACTTCCGGTACACCGGAAGTACATACCAACTCGCTTATTTTAAATAGAACGTGGTATTTTTTATTTTATTTTTCAATTCCCAATTTTAAGTAAATTTCATGTACCATGTCCTATACTAAAAATTAATAGTTTTTGAGATATTTCAATTTTTTTAAATTTTTCTAGAAAAACACAGTCCCAAATAAATCACGAAATTGCTGCAAACAAACACGCTACTGACTTAAAATTTGACATGGCGAATTGCAAGACATCACTAAAGTGCCTCGTCCTTTAAAATGTAAATTTCTTTTTACAGGGTGTTTTCCACATACCACTCAATTCCAACAATTTCAAACAATTATAAATCGCTTATTTCAAATACAACACCCTGTATATTATATCAGATTTCAATTCCTATCTTCATTCTCGTTTAATTGATACTAGCATTCCCTATACCTAAATCTAACCGGTTTTGAGATATTTTATTATTTTTCTTAACAATAACGAAACTTAATATTTCAACATTAATAATGCATAGACCGTGGCTGACAAAAATGTGACAACTTAATAGAAAATTGTCTAGGTCTGCATTAGATATGTTTTCACACTTTTCTTCAAAAGTTCATGTTTTATAGCAAGCAATGGCAAATTTAGCTTACAAATGACGAATAGTATTAACTCCAAAAGTCATTCAGTAATAACCTTCCAGTAACCCAATTATAGAATTAGTTTTAGCATTAAATCTAAAACAAAATTATAAAAATAAGTATTTTGTAGTAAACTTAATACCTGTCTAGTTAATATTTACAAAACTAATATTGTTACTTCAACTTTCCTGGCAGATAACATTGCTTATCGGTAATAATTCAAATGCATTTCAGAAACTTTTTAGACGGGATCCTAAACGGAAGTACATTTCTTAGCAACAATATTACCGTACTGAAAGAAATACACACACAAATTTGCAGATAGTATAGACACTACAACACGCTATTGCTCGTAAAAGGCTGAGGATATTATATTCTTTAACTCGGCCTAACCTCAAAAGCATAGTATTCAGCGTTAGTAAGAAGTCCCGGAACGGTCGAATAACTTTGTTATTTGAAAATTATGATTTCTGAAATTTGGTATGAGTGTATAGTTAATATAAATGCATTTTATGCAATACAGTTTATATTTTTTTCACTTCCGGTTTAATCGGCAATACGACAACTTTTTTTTTGTAAACGGAACGCTCAGATTTTTTTAACAATTTTCAATGCAAAATAAAAAACTACGTCCAGGAAGTATTAAGATGTTTATTTTTATTCACAAGAAAACAGTTAAAAAATTAAAAAAGTGTCCTAATACAAAAAAAAACAAGATGCCCTTGGAAAAAGTTGTTGTTTAGTGTTTGCATTCTTTTTGCCGTCACATTTGACAATTTTAAAAGCGTTTTAACTTTTGCATCGCTATAAATTTACTTATTTTAGACATTGACACATTTGAAAATGGCAGTAAAACTTACTGAATCAGAACGAATTGAGATATTAATGATGCGTGGGTACGGTGATCGTCAACGTTCTTTTAAAGAGGTTCGTATTTTGTTTAATACTGTTTATCCGGATCGTCACATTAGTAAAAGTACGGTATGCCGAACAATTCAAAAGTTTGAAGTCAGGTGAAGGATTCACCTAGAAGGGGACGTCCATTAACAGCAACAGATGAAGAAACTAGTTTGAATGTGTTAGTTACAGTGGAAGAAAATCATCACGTGTCCACAACAGAATTAGGTCAAATTCATGAGATCTCTCAAAAATCTGCTCATAAGATTCTTAAATCAGCAAGAATGAATGCCTATAAAATGTATCCCGTCCATGAGTTAACTGAAGATGATCCAGATCGTGGACTACATTTTTGTGAAACAATGACGGAATTGATCGAGCAGCAGCCTAATGTTTTAGATCGCATCATTTTTTCAGATGAGGCAACGTGTTGTCTCAACGGCACTGTGAACAGACATAATTGTCGCTACTGGACAATTGAAAATCCGTATTGGATTGAAGAAGTCCATACACAGCGTCCTCAAAAGGTGAATGTCTGGGCTGGTCTTGTTGGAAACAACATCACAGGACCATTTTTTATAAGAGGAAATTTAACTGGCAACGTCTACTTAAATTTATTGCGAAATGAGGTTGTTCCCCATTTTGCCCATAATGTCCGCGATTATTTGAATGAAATTTTTCCGGAACGTTGCATGAGACGTAGAGGAGCAATCGAATGGCCAGCACGTTCGCCAGATCTCTCGCCATTAGATTTTTTCTTTTGGGGTCTCTTGAAATGTCAAGTGTACAAAAATCGTCCCCGTAATCTTGAACAATTGGAAGAGAGAATAGTTCAAGAAGCCAATCGCATCACTCCAGAACAAATACAAAATTCAATAAGAAATTTTACTGACTGTTTACATTTTTGTCAAATTGTAAATGGAGAGCATTTTGAACAATTATTGTAATCGCAACCTGAATAGACAGGTATCTTGATTTTTCTGTATTAGGACACTTTTTTAATTTTTTAACTGTTTTCTTGTGAATAAAAATAAACATCTTAATACTTCCTGAACGTAGTTTTTTATTTTGCATTCAAAAGTGTTAAAATAATCTGGGCGTTCCGTTTAAACCCTCATACCAAATTTCAGAAATCATAATTTTCAAATAACAATGTTATTCGACCGTTCCGGGACTTTTTACTAACGCAGTATAATGACTTAATGCTATTTTGAATGTGAAGGAGCATATCAGGCAATCAACACCAAATTAATTTTGAATTAGAACATTTTGGTATTTGAGAATCTACAGTATTTTTCTAAATAAAGTTAGTGGCCCTCCTCTAAAATAAGACAATTTTAGTCGAGACTCTAATTGAAGTTAGTGAAATTGTAATTAGTAGGTATATTAGAAGATGAATCTACTTTTTATTTCAGCAGATGTAATAGGGGACAACGATATTTCTGTCCAAATCGCAACTGTTTGACGAATTCTTTCAAATTTCAATCCGGGCGAAAATGTAATAGTTATCTAATAGTTACTCCACTATATTCATCCGAAGTACATAATAGTAGTATTATAAAGATCTATTTATGATAAAAGTTACATTTATTAGATTATTACTGGATACTTCAGCGACAAATGACTTATTTTTACAATCAACCTACTTAGTTAACTAGTAGTAGTAGTTACCGTCATTTTCTACGCTAATTAATGCACGTTACATGTACGGTACGAAACACGACCACAACGATAACAATTGCGGATTCCAGATGTGTCAGCGTCCATCTTCGTACCAACGGAGTCACCTGAATCGCGCTCCGCGGCGTCGGCTACGGCTCGCCGTAAATCACGGCAAATATTTGCGACTCGGAGTCCGATCTAACGAGCCAGCGAGTGATTTGTTGGTTCACGGATTCCTAGCCTCTGTACGCTTCGTTAATAAACATCAACCGGTACGTTTACATGCTACGCGTACTGATAAATAAATTACATCGGTTAGGAATGGGAAAAGAACTGATGGAAGATGCTTCCGATGCAGTTACTAATAAGGAAAAACTTTCGATCTTTCGGAAAAAAAAACGCAATGTTGTCTTCTGTTTTTGTAACATGTGGTATGTATTATAGTATAAGGCCAATATTGTATTTACAATTTAATCGGAAGAAAAAACACAGATTCGATTGAATTTATTACAATATTGAAGAAAAAAAATCAAAGTGTAATAGAAACTATTGCCCGATCTACCTACTTTTTGCTATTTCCATTTTAACAAGCAGAACCATGATAGTTCCAGAAAGCGCTTGTCGGAACGATGTGACCACCGAAATAGTTTCAACTGATCTGGATTTCTGCAACCGATCCTCATGCCTAGTTTGCCTGAAGGGTAACAAGCAAGGACCCATGGGTCAAAGCCATCGCACCACTCCCACACTTAGTATGTATCACGTACGGGTTTGTTTGAATTTGAAATAAATTCCTTGATGAAATCCAAACGTCAAATAAAATTCTATCCAAAGGTTTACCTTAATCTCCTGCAGAATAATACGTATAAAGTATATGAAATTTGTTTTGTAGCAATACAATTCACAATTTTGAGAATGCTTTCGACATACATAGATCTTACTTTCAAGCACAGACAAGCCCATTGTACACAAATTGTTCTTGGGCAGTAGCGTATTGGCTGGTATTTTTCTGAACAAGTCTAAACCTGTAACGTTCAAGTATCCAATACGTTGTGTTGTGACTACTAGCGTACCTCTAACTATATAAGAACTCCAATAGTGCATAATACGGCAAACATTCCATAGCCAGTAACTTTGCCAAGACAATTGGCACATAATGTTCTGACTTGAGTGATAGCTGTCCATCATAGACTTATTAAACATTTGCAGTGAAATTTAATAGGCGTCTTATTTAAGGCTGCATATCTGCTTCTAGCCTTGATAGATAGAGGGTTTTTCTTGTTTTAGCGAGCAAAAATATTCAGAGCAAAATTGACTAGGAAATTTGAAGTCGTTGCACATTTGAACACTGCATGCAAAACATTGTGCCTAAAGTTTAGATCATATTCCACCATGCAAAACCATCATAGGTGGAAATGACTTGGAAAAACACGAAACTAGCATCAGGTTTTCATTTCAGAAACTTTGGATCAAGCGACACAAAAATGCTATCAAGAATTTAATAGTTAGTGTAACATGCGATGGTGTCCAACTGATTTTTTTTTGTTACTTTTGCAGAACCAAAATTGAGCAACACGTCGACAAACTCCTGAATTTGACGATATACTAACTGATACAACACGAGAACGCAAACATAGTGATCTCCAACCATATTTTATTAAGAAATTGCAGTCAATTTATTAAGTAGGAAGCTACTAGTTTGACTAGAATAGGGCCCAGAACAGACGTGTGGGGGTTGGATTGGCAGTATCAGTTTTGTCAAATCTATGTATATTTGGTCTTAGACAGCGCCCTTACTAGAATGGACTTGGCAACATGAGACATTGTTAAACTTTCGGGATTTGTCCAAAGGAAAAACTCCGCGAGGAAATCTGTATGAGACTGAGATTACTCACTCCGCTTTGAATAAACACATGCATCGCATCCTTGTATAGAAGAAACTGTGGGAGTGCGCTGTGGAGCTCAAGTCTATCTCCTTGCCGACTGCTCACCAGTGAACGGAGAGATGCGGATTTACTTTGGGGTTGATCACTCTGACGAACCGAATGTACGGCCACTTAAAAAGAAATCTATTTAACTTTAGAAGACTAGATATGCGCCATTTCTCTTAAGTGACTTAATGCCTTTGCCAAAAATGTTTCTTCTTGATCTGAAAAGGTACAAGTCAAATGGAGCCAGGTCAGCAGTATAAAGGGGATGGCACATCTCTACGAAGCTGCATTCCTGGAGAATTGGTCTCATTTTTGTAGCCTCATTTACAATCGGATTGTCGTGCAACAGAAGCATTTCTCGATTACAGAAATCTGGATGTGTCTGATTCATTGCTTTTCACAAGTTCTTTAAAGTATTTCCATCAGTGTTAGCATTTATCGTAGTTCTTTTCGACATATATTCGATGAAGAGGATGCTATTAGAAAATGCCGTCAAAATTTCAGCATATGGTTGAGTCTGCCCATTCCGTTGATTCTGATTTTGTATCTGAATCCCAGTGATCCACCCAAATCTCTCTCCTGTCACAATATGTTTCAAAACGTCAGAATTCTTGTCTAAATGGCTTTGCAAAATTTTCAACTGGGATGTCAACAACCGTGAAGCCTACCCGACTGATACTTTACTCATGTTTAAATTGTCATGTAAAATGTTTATTTCTAATTTTACACGACGATCTCTAAAAACTATGGCTTCAACTTTTTGAGTCATTTCTGTATTTGTTGCCGCTTTGAGCCTACTATGTACATCTTGATTCATCTTCGATGCATTCACGCCCCCTTCGAAACTGTTTTGACCAAAATTTTATCACGTGATATGAAGGTGCATCACCTCCATAAACCCTAATCATTCTTTCATAAATTGTTTTTGGCTGACAGCCCTCCTTAATGGTTTTCTTCAAGGCTAGATAGATCTTTTTTCTAGTGGCCCTTAAGCAAATTAAATTCTCGCCCAGACTACGAGCTTGTTTGCTCGGGTGCAACCAGGTCGTGTCGGCGAAAACGGTATGCGGGCGCAATAGACGTTTTGGCCGAGTTTTCTTTTCCCACATGCAGAAGGAAGAATAAAGAGATCTATTTACACTTCACCAACTTCATTGTAAATATTCAGGAGTTACAAATCCAACCTTAGTTAGGAAGAGCGAAGATTGAATCAAACAAACAGAATGAAGGTGGAAAACGACTACGCAAAATTGGATTAAAGATGGATGGAAATACTTCATAATCTATAAACCATGTCGGAGTAATTATTATACAATCAGAAGGTCCGTGTGTACTGTTTTATAACAGTAACAATTATTGGTATGCCTACAGAATTATTAAGTCGTAAAATATAATTTACAGTATGAAGCTTTAATGTATAACTACTATGACCGCAAGCACAGTGGTTCCGACTTTTCCTTCCAACGACAGATCAATGTTTCTGCATCCTACAACTGAAAGAGAAATTCTTACAGTTGTTGGTGAGATTGAAGGCAAAAGATCCGCAGGTGAAGACGGTATTCCAGTGTTTTTAATGAAAAAGTGTACAGCTGCATACGAAAAACCGTTATGTGAAATTGTGAACGCTTCTATAAAAGCTGGAACTTTCCCTGAACAGCTACAAATAGCTTTGATCAAACCAATACATAAAAATGGCGATCCCATGCTGGAATCAAATTATCGACCACTAAGCATATTATCGGCGTTTTCAAAAGTTTTTGAGAAAATAATTTTTAAGAGAATTCTATGTCATCCTGTAACTTATGGAATTCATCACAACATGGATTTCTCAAAAGACGAAGTACAGAAACAGCTTTATTTGAATTTACAACTGAGATCTTGGACAAACTAAATTCTGGTAACCTTGTATGTGGTATCCTTTTAGATCTCACAAAAGTCTTCGATAGGGTGAATCATACTTCATCACTTTTAACTAAATTGGAGAGGTACGGCATTCGTGGAAATGCTCTTAGGTGGATAGATTCGTATCTGGGTAACAGAAAACAACGTGTCGTAGTTAATAGAAATAAGAACATGGAGAGCTCCCGGTAAAAAAATGTAAACGTGGGCGTCCCCCAGGGAAGTGTTTTGGGGCCTCTTCTGTTTCTCATTTTTGTGAATGATCTGCCAAATAGGTTTGACTGTTTGGAGTGTAAAGTGTTTAGCTACGCAGATGATACCAGTATAATCAATCGTTACAGGAACCACGTTAACTGAAAATAGCTCTAATGCATCGAAGTGTATGAACACAGCGCAGGACTGGCTTAAATCGAACGAATTTATTTTAAACGCTACTAAAACCAAGTGCGCCCTATTTAAGACGAAAAGATACTAGCGCAATCCAACAGTAATCAGATTTGGTACAAGTGATGGGAGTGTTGTGAATCAAGTAATGTTTCTGGGTTCTAGTTTGGATGAAACCCTGTCTTTCAAAGATCATGTGCAATATGCAAACAAGAAACTAAGCAGTGTGTGTTACGGAATAAGAATTCTGGTTGAAAAAGCTGACACCAATGTGATGAAAACAGTTTATTATGGAAACTTTTATTCTGTCATGCAGTACGCTATAATATTGTGCGGTAATTCAATAGATTCTCAGCAAACTTTTATTTTAGAAAAAAAGTGATACGCATTATGTATCGAATGACGAAAACTGAAACATGTCGTGGAATTTTCAAAGCAAATGGCTTATTAACTTTTTACGGGCTGTATATATATCGTTGTTTAGTATTTCTATATAACAATAAGCACTATTTTCAGACACATTTTAATGTTAATGTTAGTAACATGGATACAAGAGTAAAACAATTTAGTTACCCAATACACAGACTTACAAAATTAGAATCAGGAGCTTTGTATTCCTGCATGAGGTTGTTTAATGGCTTACCTTTAGAAGAAAAGTTTCCCTTGTAAGACCTGTAAAAGTAAGGTTTTCAAGTTTCTCATAGAGCTCGAACCCTAGTCTGTAAATGAATATTATACATAATTTTTTTGTTGTTGTTCAATAGATGTATATATCTATGTATTTTTTTATTATGTATGTATATGAACTATGTAGATAAGTATTTCCTTCTGTAATTGACGTTTTCAAATTTTTTTATGTTTAACACATTTTTCTGTTTGAAATAAACCCCTATTATTCGAATTACTGGCCCAGCGCACTCTCCCAGTCTTTAAGAGACCAGGGACCATTCACCTCCTCGGGGCAAAGTGCCAACGAGAAGGCTCTGATTGGGTTAATCTAAGGGAATAGGGTTCTTTATTAATTTTAAAATTTTTTTACAGATACATGTTTAGGTTGGTTCTGTATTGAGAGGTGTCACATGTTGCTGAGGACCTTCCTAACGATGCTGCATGTTTGTATGATGACAGACTTCTGCATGCTTTTGTAGATGGCGGTATTGAGTTTCAGTTTCTCTATGGCGCGGTGTAGGTTGTGTGGAATTTCACCGGTGGCTCCTATGATGACTGGCACTATATCCACTTTTTCTTGTTGCCACATATCTTTGATTTCTATTGCCAGTGGCAGATATTTAGTTATTTTTTCGTTATGCTTTCTAGATAGGTTTGCTGCATTGGGGATAGCTATATCGATGATAAAAGTATGCCGTTCTCTTTTATCTATGAGAACTATGTCAGGGATGTTATTAGGTATTAGTTTGTCGGTGGAGATTGGGCGAGCCCAGTATAGTTTTACATCCTGAGTTTCGACAATGTTCTCCGGGATGTATGTGTATTATGGTTGTCGGTTGGCTTGGGGGATATGCTGTATAACAAGTTCTTGGTGGAGTATTTTTGCTACCATATCGTGTCGATTCGTGTACTCCGTCGGTGCTAATGTTTGACAGGCACTCACAAGATGGTCAATAGTCTCTGGTTTAGTATTACACATTCTACAGAGATCAGAGGCGTTGTCTCCTATAATGTGTTTCCTGTAGTACCTTGTTGGTATGACTTGGTCTTGTATAGCAAACATCATACCCTCTGTTTCTGCAAACAGCTGTCCCTGCCGTATCCATTCCACCGTGGCCTTAGTGTCTACTTCATCTGATGTTATTTGGGTGGGGTATCTACCATGTAATGGTTTCCCTCTCCATCTGTTTAGTATATCCTTCAGCTCTTCAGGTTTTTTTTCCGATCTCTGGTCCCCAGCGGTGTACCGACATAGTTCTGCTCTGTAATCCACTTGTGAATTTGGCTGGTCTTTGCCTTCTCCTCAAAATAGTGGTGGAGATTTTCTACTTGGGTCCATTGTATACGAGCAAGATCCTGGAATCCTCTGCCTCCTCGTTTTCGGGGAATGTAAAACCTTTCTACGGCACTCTTTGGGTGGTGTATGCGATGTTTTGTTGTCGTAGTACGCGTAAGTCTGTTGAGGTTGTCGAGATCAGTATTCGTCCAATCGATGATGCCAAAGCTGTATGTCAGTATCGGTATTGCAAATGTATTGATAGCCTTGATTTTATTGCTTGCGTTTAGCTCAGTTTTCATTACAGCTTTTAGTCTGTCCTGGTATGCTCTGATTAGCTTCTGCTTGGCGTTTGTCTGGTTAATTCCTCTAGCTTGCTCGTACCCCAGGTATTTATAAAGTTCCTCCTTGCTCATTGCTTTTATTGGCTGCTCATGTTTACCAGTTTCTAGTGACTCAACTGCATCCCATTTCCCCTTATTCATGGCGTGTATTCTGCATTTATCTATCCCAAATCGCATTCCTATATCCTCGCTGTATGCTTTGGTCTTTTTTATGGCTTGCCTGAGGTCTCTGTCGGTGTTTGCATATATTTTTATATCGTCCATGTATATAAGATGGCTTAGGTGTCTTGTGCCTATCTTATATCCTCTATCTCCCTCGTTAAGTATATTAGTCAGTGGGTTCAAAGCCATGCAAAACCACATTGCACTCAACGCGTCCCCTTGGAAGATTCCTCTTTTTATGGGTATGTCCCTGATCCTTAGTGTCGTTGTATTAGTGCGGAGTGTGAGTGTCGTGTTCCATTTCTGCATGGTTTGTTCGAGGAATTTAATAATGCGTTGGTCTACTTTGTATAGGTTCATGACCTCGATCAGCCATGAGTGTGGTACACTGTCGAACGCTTTCTGGAAGTCGATTATATTATTATTATTATTATTATTATTATTATTATTATTATTATTATTATTATTATTATTATTATTATTATTATTATTATTATTATTATTATTATTATTATTATTATTATTATTATTATTATTATTATTATTATTATTATTATTATTATTATTATTATTATTATTATTATTATGTACACCAATTTGGAAGTCAAACTAATATAATTATAAAAATCTGCTGTTTCTAATTTTTAGCTAAAACGAGGACAATCAAAATTCAAGGCGAAAATCTGAATAAAGGAACAGGAAAAGTTTTTTATGTAATTTGGAACGTGGTTCGTAAACTTTGTGTCGTTTACTACGTAGACAAGAAGTTTCTAATTTTTCGCCAGTCAGAAACAACAGTGTACATTTTGTTCTTGTTGTTGTGACACATTTTAGCATTAGCTTAAACTTTGCCCCCGAGAGATGAATATATAGAAGTTGAAAATGGGCAGATTTATCGTAAAATTAATCTAAGCGACCTCTCTAGTTAACTCTATTATTATTTTCTCGAGTTGTACATCACTGGAGAGAGGAAGCATCTATTGCTTATCAGTATATTAAATTAATTTAAGCAAATACGTTAGTTGCCGTCTAAACAAGCACTTCTAAGGTGTACGAGTACTAAATTTGTTGGGCCATTATTCCCCGGACAAGGAACAAAAACGGACCACTTAGAGTAGCTATAACGCAGCCTCTACACGGTGTCTGTGTGTATGTATCAAGCCGAAGTTGGAGATGTGGAGAACTGTAATACTTGCAGCATATCTATGTATATGTATGCAAGCAAGTAGTGTTACAGTCCTCTCTCTCGCGTCTAACTAACTAGAGTTGCTAATAACTAATACGGGGACGTGTTAAACTCCCCTCTTGGGGTTTAATCCACAGCCACTGTATATCATGTGCAGCATGTTACGCTGTTCTTGCTTGCCGGTTACCTCTACTACACAACCCGGCGTGTTATGTTAAGCTTAATGTTATATATGTGCTACGGTTTGTCGGAGGGTAAGGCCAACATGGATTTCTGCCTACATATTTTCATTTGCCACGTGAATTAGGGTTACCTCCAAATGAATCTCTATTTCGACTTTCGTTTCCTGGTCCTGTAAATGTTCACGGATGATTTTTCTGAAGTTTCGTTGGTCGTTGTTTTGACCAATATAATATATGTACACTGCTTGTTTCGTTAACAACAAAAGAATGTATCATATATTTCGGTTGTAGCAGCATCGAACCTAAATTAATTTAGAAAATTGCATCCGCTGTATATGTATGTACATACGCTACATTGCAGTGTTTATTTTAATCTCAGCAGCATCCATGAACACATGCACATTCACTCCGTAATATACGTACCTACCTACATTATCCACGTGGAAACATTTACGATTACTTTGAACCACTCAATTAAAATTTGATTTACGCATAAAATAATTAGTAGCCGCTTTGTACAGCACCGTGTAATTTTGTAAAGCGAAGATCACAAGGAATTTCGTTTTCAGTCAGTCATATCACACAGGCGGCCGCCGCATGCATTTATGCCAAGACGGTATTTATTTGTTTTTTCACCTATCAGGAGACACCCAGTTGATTTATGCGCTTGTTATTCGCGTTTGTATCGAATAATGCGGCACTATCTGTCAGTGGATGGTAGAATCTGTTTAATTGTGTAGTGTGGTATATTTGGACGATGTGAGGTGATCATGTTTCAAGAAACAGCACAAACAGCTACATGCAAACGTATGGAACAAAATTACAAAAAAAAAAATTCAATCCCAGCGCAGTTCTTTCCTCTTATATTTAGAGTGGTCTACGAACATTCAATTTTATTCTTAAAACTAGTAAATCATTTACATAACTACGCATAATTTTTAACCTTTCCTATGTTAGATCATGCTGTCACAGATTTAGAGATCAAGTTAGATGAAAGTGGCACCAGGGATTTTTTAATTGTAACCAATACCTTAATTAGGCCAAGGCACTGTATGTACAGTCATTGACAGAAGTAATGTCACCCCCTAGAGACCCGAAATCAAACCTTTCTTCCTAATGGGAGTGGCTTGTTTTCAAGCGTTGTCAGTCGGTACCTCATTTACATATTTGTCTAGAGGGATTTATTGCCACACAGTTCAATTTATATTTCCGAGAAATAAGACTAATAAGAACGAAAGCCGTTGCTTGTCTCTAATATTGTCCGAGCTTTATTTAATAATGTTAATTTATTGATTTTAGAACATTTAAAAATGCAATGTTAAATACTATACGGGCCTTCTTTTCAGATAAAAGTGGTATGACAATTTCATATAATTCTTTGTTGAAGTGAAATGTCTTTATAATGATATATTTGCAATAACTGCAGGAATTATTATACTGCTATGTAAATTATGTACAAAATATCTAGAAATGTAGTTAATTAAATAAAACAAAATTTTATTAAACAACGTATCGCATCAATTTGTGCTTATAATAATACGTATGCGTAACGATAACGTGAATTTTTAACAGAACATAACAAGAAATATAAATATTTTTATATATCTTCTTCCGTGCTTCGTCGTATTATTGCAATTTTGCTTGACGTTTTGTTGTCCATGCTTCCTCAACTTCTATGGGATAGAACAAGCTTACGACAACGCCACAAAACCCAGAAGAAAATTACTTTGCAATTCCAAATATAATAGAGCTAAAAGCTAGTAAGTAAATAAAAAAACTAAAAAGAATAAATTCTACAAGATATACGAGGCAGCGTTTCTATATTCGCGGAATGGGGGATAAGGGGTGGAAATAAAAAAACCAAATTATTTTTCTTTTTCAATACATTCACTTGCAAGACGGATACATTTTTCACATCTTTCAATTAATTTATTTATACCCTCATAAAAAAATGATTTCTCTTTATCTGCAAAATACGCCGAAACTGCCTCCTTGACTTCATCATCGGCAGTAATTTTTTTACCCCGCAGCTCTTTTTTCATTTTCGGAAACAGGTAATAATCACTCGGGGCCAGGTCTGGGCTGTAGGGTGGGTGATTCACAATTTCGAAGCCCACCTTATGCAGGGCAGCTAACGCAACGCGGCTCTTGTGGACGGGCGCGTTGTCGTGCAAAAGCAGCACACCTTTCGTCAATTTTCCCCGTCTTTCTCTTTAATGGCTTCTTTTAGTCGCTCTAATATTGAAGCGTAATATTCTCCGGTTATAGAAACACCTTTATCTTTATAATCAATCAACAATATTCCTTCCGAGTCTCAAAATACCGTTGCCATGAGTTTCCCAGCTGATTGTGACACTTTAAATTTCTTGGGAGGTGCTGTGCCCTTTTTATGCTACTGCGTGGAGCCTTGTTTGGAATCAGGTTCATAATGATGAACCCAAGTTTCGTCTCCAGTAACAATTCGACTCAATACACCATCCTTGTCTTCATTACAGAGGTCCAAAAATGCACGCGAACACTCTACGCGCTGTTGTTTTTGCGGCGGCGTGAGCATTCTCGGCACCCATCTTGCGCTGACCTTACACATGCCGAGATGATCGTGTAGGATTTTAAAAATTGTTGTATCGGATACTCCAACCATTTCTGCGAGTTGTTTCTTCTTTAGTCGAGCATCGTCGAGTACAATTTTTTCAACTTTTTGGATAAGTGCTGGCGTAGTCATCTCAATGCTCCTGCCCGGCCTCGGGTCGTCTTCAAGGGATTCCCTTCCTTGTTTAAATAAACTATGTCACTTGTACACCATGGTTTTTCCTGGACAAGAGTCGCCGTAAACCAATGACATCTCATTTATTATGGTCGCGATTGGTTTTCCTTGCCCGGTAAGGAACTTTATAACGGCACGATATTCGATTTTTTCCATATTTCACTTTTCACTCCTGATTACGTTACTTGATTGACGATAGCTCAAAGATTAACTGTCTAATAACAATGAAACTTCGTATTTATACTAATTATGAGTCGCTGCACAGGCCACGCCTCCAATTCGCCTAATCACCCCCCTACAACCCGCTCATTCCGCGAATATAAAAACGCTCCCTCGTAATGTAACAAAATAATTAATTAATAGTTGATATAGTACCCCAAACGAGCTTATCTGGTTCGAGCTGGTTTTGAAAACAGGTTACCTGGTTTACAAAACTAGATTCAAGTCCGCTGGCAACTGATAGGTCAGTACAATGAGTACAGGCTGTTTACGTCGAGTGGTTGTGCCGAAAGTGAGATAGTTTGTCTGTTTACTGTCCACAAATTGGGAAGTTTTTCAAAGATGAAAATTTTAAACGTACTATCAATGATTTAGAGCTAGCAGCAATGTTCGTTTAAAAATGTTTGCAAACATTTGAAGATATCCTAACTAATTTTCTAAGGATCTATAAAAATGTAGAGTGCCAAATGTTGTTCAAAGTTTATTTTCTCAGTCACATTTGCATCTCTTTCCTGCTAATTTAGGAAGGATGAGTGACGAGTAGGGCGGTAAAGATTTCATCAAGATTTGGCAGAAATGGGAAAACGACAGCAGGGTTCCATGGAACTCTGGTACCGCAGAACACAGTTTAAACGCTGCTTCAAATATTTAATTTAAGTACTATACTTATTTGACTGATAGTACAAATACAATATCAATTATTTTGACACTCCAGGATTAGTAAGGTTGTAAATGCATGAAAAAGACATATTTTTCGGACTGTCACCAGAAAAGCATTCGGAAACCGTAAAAAATACAAGCTAATATGTCCAATAAGAGATGGTAGAGAATTATTAAACGTATTCAAAAATACAATAATATACCTATAGGATGTTCTATTTGAAAAAACATTAATTTTGGACGATCCTGTACACATAGACATCATTTTGAAGGTATAGATTTGTTGCGCTGTATTTCAGCTAGTGCCATGTCAAATATTAAGAATTCACCTGCAATGGTGCCAGAAATACAGAATTTTTTACATAATGTTGCAGTTGGCCCTATTTTTGATAAGTTTTGATACAGAATTGCATGGGCGATTCAACTTGTAAAAATACAAGAAGCAGTTACTGTGACAAATGTATAAATGTAATTTACATTTAATTATCCTTTTAAGATTCTCTAATTTTCAATAGAAGAGAAAGAACAAGAAAATGTAAAAAGCACTGCTGAAATTGAATAGATTTGAAATAGTTACTGCAGCTGTGTTTACCTAAGCCGAAACCGGGCGAACTTGAAGGAATATAGGTTTGATATTCTTTGCTTTGTAGGGGGAGACATTACTTCTGTCAGTGACTGTACATACATGCGCCTGCCATTGGAATCTTTCACTCTCGATAATGGCATTACAGGAGAGACAATTTTACGAATATGTTCCATTAATGTATTGTGTACTGCAACATTTTGAAATTGATAAGATGGCCTCTCTAGCAGGCAATATATTGACATGATTGTGTCGATATTGTAGCCAATCATTATCTAAAATTGGCAGTAGAAGAGTACCACACCCCCTTTCTTTTAAATCGCCTCCTTGAGTTAGAAATCATGCAGAAAGTGTGTTTAAATAAATGTAAAATCTGCGCCAAATTTGAAAAAGATATCTCGAAAGACGTTGGAGATATTAATAAATATTTTTAAATGTCAAGCTTGATATCTTGTATATTGAAAACAAAGCATTCAAATTGTAAGTGATATAAGGAGAGTCTCATTATTTTAGTCAAATAAATGTATATTTAATGGGTTGACCTACTTTTTTGAAACTGTTTCAGAATGCAGGCGTTATAGTTTTGTGTTTCGTTAATTACTAAGTAATTGGAAATATTGCTGTAGCGTTTCTGCAACACTGGGCTCAAGCAGTAATTTTGTATTACATATTAAGGAAGACGTCTAACCTTTCTTTTGCTAAATAATCTTAACGATCTAGTAGCCGGTGTCCTCCAGAACTATCACCAATTATTAAAAAGTACATAAAATTGTGGCAATTGTGTGAAGACAATCTTCACACAGCCTTCGGTGTAGAATCATTTGATGATCAGCAAACTGAAAGTCATAAAATCACTAAAAATAAAAAGAAATGAATTTAGAAAAAGGAAACAATTCTGCAGAGGTTATAGGAAGTTGGTCACAATATAATTAGTTTGCTGACAATCAACTACTTAATAGGAGTATGAAAAAGCAAACCTACTTATCATCATTTTATTCAGGATCTTTTATTTCGAACTTTTGACGCATATGTATAATGAAACTGGTTGATAGTAAGTCCATAATTAGGTGAATGGTATGAAAGCTAAAATTCAAAAGTACTTCCTAATTAATTTGTGTAATTTTTTTTCTATAATAACGACCGGTTTCGGTGAATATCACCTTCTTCAGTCTTCCAAATTATAACGTCTAACATTTGAATATTTGAATACATGGTGAAGATTTGAAAACATACAACGTGCCATTTTGCATACTCACTACTCTACTTCGAAGCCTGAAGAAAGTGATATTCACCGAACTATAACAACGACAGGTTGTTATAGAAAAAAAAATACACAAATTAATTAGGAAGTATTTTTCAATTTTAGTTTTCATATAATGAAACTGTTCAACAGGCTATTCAAACTGGCACCAGCTAAAACTTGAAGTTGAAGAGCTCAGATCAGTTATATAATATTATATCAGTTATAGAAGACGTATGTACTGGGGAAAAAATGAGATGATGTCGAAAACTTTCATGGGATACCTTTACTTCAATAACAATCTCAGCATTAAAAAAAAAGGTTAGACATTTCACAATATTACTGGATCTTCAATTAATGAAAAGGTCGTTTTATACAGACTTACAAAATACAGAATTTGAAAGATAGAATCCAGTATCGATAAGACAATGATTTATTTTTGTCAGTAACATCATATAAAACTGGATATAAAAGGAAAACTGGTACCTTTTTGATTGTAACAGCTGAGCAATTTTCAAATTTACCAACGAGAAAAACGAAAATAAATGTAAAAAAAATTTGGTGTTGTACAACTATTTTGCCTCACTTTATTTGAGGGATTGCTTGATTGCTTGATGATACAGCATTTAGCAGAGCAATAAGATCTAGCAGAATCGGAAGAATTTCAATGTGAACATGGTGGGAACAGATCGTATAAATTAAAATATTGCATATTTCTCGCACAAGTTTGAGTTTCAAAAGTGGTGCTTGCCTTTTTTAATTTGGCAACTAGATATGCCAGTTGAGAGTGCCCGGTTCCTTTATCATCAAAAAAAGGCAAGTATCGCTCACTGTTGCAGACTGTTATAAATGAATTAGGTATGAAATTTTTCAATCAATGTAACCATCACGTTGATATTTCCAAATTAAGAGACATTAATGGGAATATATAAAAATAAAGTTCAGGAACCAAGAGGGAGATCCTTAGGTATACAGTACAATTTCAAAGGACACATCTTGCCATCATTCGTTGTTCCAACAAGATTATACATAGGTCATCGCTAAGCTTGTGGTCATATGATTTACTATGTACTTTGATATAGCTTAGCTTTGATAGAGCTTTCACTCAACTATAGTTTTTCGTAGATCTCTCAAATTAGCCTGCAATCGCTTATACAGCTTTGGTGGTATGGAAGGAAGGAGATATGACATTGGCGGACAGGAAGACCATTTCCAATCTATGTGCTAGTTTTTGAAACATTTCAGGTCAATTGTGTTTAAGAAATAAACACTACGATTTATATTGAAAACATCGAAAAATGCTATAATATAAAAAAATAAATACCTCTGGATCTCTTGGTGCAGAAGTAGAACACTAAACACTTTAACCCACTAAACACCAAACAAGTTTTAACTAAAACACCGACGCGTTTCAACAGCAATGCTGTCATTATCAAGGCGATAATAAAACTAAATTAAAATAAAATCTACAAAAACAGGTAACCTAAATGTTATGCACGGTCAAACCGATACGCATCATTAATTTCCGATTAACGAAAACAATGACGAATGCGGTATAGGGTCATTGTCACAGTTCATTACACATGACTTATTTTTATATATTTCTAAACTTTCGAAAACATTTAGAAACTTACAATTATTTATTTGTCTAATTAATTTAATATTCGTATGATCGATGTTGTGATCTGTTTCAAAAATGTGTTGGGCAACGCTCGATTTCTCAATTCTATTAAATCTAAGATTAGCCATATGCTCTTTGAATCTAGTTGAGACTGCTCTCCTGGTTTGCCCAATATATTTTTGATTACAATCTTTACAATTGATTTCGTAAATACCTGACTTTTCTAGAGGTTGTATTTTATCTTTAGGGTTACCGATGAGACTTCATAAACTAGTCCCAGAACTGTAAACTATTCTGAGACCTAGCTCTTTGAATATTTTACTCAAACCTTTAGTGATAAAGGGAGCGTAAGGGAGGGTCACAACGGGTGAAGCTTTAACATCCTCTCGAAAAGTCGTAGATTCTTTCACAGTTTTCTTATAATTAAACTTCCTAATTAACTTATAGATATGCTGAGGCTGGAAATCATTACACTTGGCCACATCTTTTATAATTTTAAGCTCTTTCTCATATCTCGCCTTGTTCAAGGGAAAAGTGAGAAGTCTGTGGACCAAAAAATTCAGGCTTGCCATTTTGTGTTGAACACAATGATGGGAATCTGAAGGAATGTAGCGAAGTGTACTGGTTTCCTTTCTATACACGTCAAACTCTAATCTATTGTTATTTCTAATTACTAAAGTATCTAGAAAGGGTAGCTGACCATTTTCTTCTCTCTCACAAGTGAACTTTATGGTTTCGAACCGATTACTTAATCTATTGACAAAATCGTCAATATTACATTTTTTAGTGTCAAATATGGCGAAAATATCGCCCACGTACCTCAACCAAACCCTAGGAAAGTATTCGCTCTCAGATTCTAAGTCCTTTTCAAAACGGCTCATGAAAAGATTAGCCAAGAAGGGCGACAAGGAGTTACCCATTGCCGTTCCTTCCAGCTGTTCTTAAAAAAAGTCCCGTTGAATTGAAAAATGTTCTGTTTCATACAGATGTCAGTTAAGCGAATATATTCCTGGACACATTGTTGACTCAAACTATTTTGAAGCAACAAGTCCTCGAGGTATGTCAAGGTGTCTGGAATCGGTACAGTAGGAAAGAGAGAACTAACATCAAATGAAATCAATATTTCACCCTCCAGCAACTGAATATTTTGAATTTCTTTAATAAATTCTAACGAATTTTTTACTGCAAAACTAGGTTGCTGTATTGGCAAATTATTAAATTTATTGGTCAACCATTTGGAAACCTTAGAAGTCGGTTTATTATCGCCTTGATAATGACAGCATTCCTGTTGAAACGCGTCGGTGTTTTAGTTAATACTTTTTTGGTGTTTAGTGGGTTAATGTGTTTAGTGTTATAAATACTTCTAATAAGCGCTCATGACACAATTGTTGGAATCATCCTGCAAGTGAGTATAATGAAAATAGATCAAACATTAGAAGCATGCTACGTAGTTTCGACTTCCCTAGTCTCGTCAGTGCCCCTTCAAATGCAAGACCTAATTGCAATTGCTCGGATGTTGTATCTTTGTGAAGAAATCGTTTGGCGATCATGCGATCAATAGCAAACTCCTCCAGATTTATAACAACTAATGATGAGACGATTCACATCGTAAAGAAGAGTAATCCTTTAAAAAACCACTTATGACTCCTTCGAGTTTGACTCATTAATTTATGTCTTTGTGATTTTCTTCCCCCAAAAAAAAGCTTTGGGTGTTCTTTGCCAAAATTATAGAACCTTCAAGAAAAAGGTTCTGTAGGTATGTGTCAGAATTTTATTAAATTAAATGGGCTAGAAATAAATACGTAGTTACTGACTTCTATACAATAAAAATAATACAATTCTGATAAAAACATTTCTTTCTTTCTTTTTTTTAGATTTAGCAGATTATATTTAAGCAAACCAGGGAGAGCAAAGGCATTTCGGCGAGACTTTAAGCAAATATTATTTCTGTCGTCTCCTCTAGTTGGTCGTCGCCTGAGTTACTGTAGCTCGTCGCCCTGCTGAATTCTAATCCGACACTCCATGTAAATACGAAATATTAATTTCGGTCAAGCCCTGGACTGGTCACTTCGGTCAGGACTTTATGAATAATAATCACCATCCGTAACACGACGGATAGTAGCTGCGACGTCCCAGGGTGGTCTGTGGCGTACCAAGGTAAAAGCCGCTGCCACCGCACACAGGCCGCGTTTCCAACAGACGTCCGTCGTTGACCGCTTGCTAAATTTATGCAAAGATTATATACTGCCCTGCGGTCGAATGAATGTAGTTACCGCAGAGGTTTAGAGAAAGACGTCTAAATAAAGTCAAAGTGTGTGACATGCAACTTGTTGTAATTACGGGAGAAGTGTTTTTGTAGCAGTAAGTCTCCCTCTTGTGTTGCGAATGTGAACTTTTAACAGTTTTACACTTTATATAAAAATTTATGTTATATTACATTAAATGACTCACAGAATGATGGTCTGACATAAAATCTTAAAACGAAAACATTTTCGTTTAAGGCAGCATTAAAGTCCAAAGTTAACCAACCTCTTCTGTAATCAAAAGCTATTAGAAAACATATATAAAGCAGCTGTAACACAGTTATTTAAATAAGATATCAAACATGTAAAGTAGAGCTACTTGTTAATCGTCAGTTGCTCCAACATGCCAGCGATATCATTTTAAATTTACATCTGTAACGGACGACGCGAGGCAGGACGCACACACGATATTAGCGCGTCATTTAGTAAAATACGGTACGAACGCCAAGTATAGATACGCAGCAGTGGCGGCGCGCGTGAATTATTTGTTTACTATTTCGCTAAATTAATGTCGCAATTTGTGTCGCGGATGGAGAATTTACGTCGAGCACAAATAGACCAAGTAACAGTTGTTACCGAAACAATTACACGTGTAATTGATGGCTGGAAATTTATTTTACGACGACGCGGTGCGGTATTCAAATGAAGAGAGCCAAATACGAGAGAGCATCCTGCGTGAACGCGTTCGTGTATGTATTTACGGAGCGAATGGTCTGGCTGTCTGACATTTGCCCGACAAAAAACGCGACATAATTGCGGACATCTTATAACATATACGGCCGATAAATAAGTGCTAGCGAAATATGCGTCGTCTTTTGGGTGATCTTATTCCGGAATGGTATGTAACTATGTGAAATATTGCAGCTGAGCGCTTGGGAAATTGGTGCACTTTTGGCAAATGTATTTGTAATGCGGTGCTAATTGTTATAAGACTATGTTTACTTCTGAATGTGCCATAATAACATAAACAATTGAGAGAAAATAGAACGACGAATATTTTTAAGACAATGTCTTCATTTTTAAGTTATATCTACACAATTTGGATAGATTCAGAGCGTTTAATAGGTCCGCATAGTTGGCACCACAAAGTGGTAAAAAATCGACACAAATGCTAGAAAGGATTGACTATTTATTGACCATCAGCGATTTCGATTGACCACCCTTTGTTTAGACTACAGCCGCTATAATTCCCATATTTTGGGGTCTAATGGCGAAAATGCTAAAATTAGCCAATATAGACATTTTAAAAACTTAAAAAAAAAAAAAATGTTTTCGATTTTTTTTTACTACAAACAATAAAATTTTGCTGCAGTATAGAATTATTGACCAACGTTTTACCATGATTGACCACCAAATATTTTTTATGAAAACTTAACAATACTCGAAAAAAATGGAAAAAAAAAAACAAGTTTATATCTCCAATGAAATGACATGAAAGCCAGATAATGTCATAACCTCTGAAGAGAAAATTATAGGACTTACTGTCTCGTATCTCTAGACCACACAAAACTGAAAATTATCGTTTGACCACCCTCCGGTTAAATTTAATCCGATCTTAAAGTTAAATACCTATAACAGTTTCACAGTTTATCCCACTTTTAGCTAAGTAATTAATTAATAATAATGAACCAATTACGATAAAATCTACCTAAATAGATACATTGTCAAACATTAGCCACGAAAATTTGATTTACCGAGAATTTTGAGTTATGGGAGTCGAACTAGAGATGTTTGATTGTATCTTGTAACAAATGTAACATTCTCGTCTTGTGACTTTCAAAACCTTGTAATGTGTAACTTTAAGATCGAATCAAATTTAACCAGAGGGCGGTCAAATGATAATTTTCAGATTTCTGTGGTCTAGAGGCACGAGACAATAAGTTCTATTATTTTCAGCGTTTGACCACCTCTCAAAATTTGTGAAAAATGCGATGCAAGAGGTTATGACATTATTTGGGTTTCATGTCATTTCATTGGAGATATGAACTTGTTTTTTTAATTTTTTTCGAATATTATTAAATTTCCAAAAAAACTATTTAGTGGTCAATCATGGTCAAACGTTGGTCAATCCCATACCGCAACAAAATGTTAGTGTTTGTAGTAACAAAAAAAATCGAAAAAGAATTTTTTTTTGAAAATTTTGAAAATGTGAAGGGTGGTCAACTATGGTCAAACCATGGTCAATCGTATCCGATGAAGAAAATATCTGTATTGGCTAATTTTAGCATTTTCGCCATTAGACCTCAAAAGATGGGTATAGCGGCTATAGCCTAAACAAAAGGTGGTCAGTCGAAATGATCGATGGTCAATAGTGGTCAATAAATGGTCAATCCTTTCTATCATTTTTGTCGATTTTTGATCACTTTCTGGTGCCAACTTCCTGCGTTTAATTATAATGCAGATACTCTAAAAGAAACGTTGTTCTGTATTCTGTCTCTTTTAAACATGGTTTTGAAGTCCTTTTAACCCACCGAAAACGTTCACTACCGAATAAAATTTGTTATACACGTCTACTGGTTATTCCTCCTCAGATAACAACTTATCTCTCGACGTTTTTAGTAACTGCTATGTATACTTTAATAATATACAGTGCGGCTCTAAAGTGTCTTTCCTCTCTGCTAAGTTTTGATCGGTTTAATAAAGAGGTTCCAGTTTTGGGTCTTTAATGTAAAATATTATATAATACATTCTTGAAGTAAAATATCTATTTAGTTTCAAAGATTGACGACAGAGGGCGATATAGATTTAGAAATGTACTAGGTAGTTTCCAACTCCTATAGTTGCTGCATGTTTATAGAGGAACTACAAAATTAAATGGAACTATAGAAATTTCGCTGAGTGTACTTTGCTTTCACTTTTTATTTTCATTTTCGCTTTGTGACTTGAATTTCAACCTACAACTAGATAAATAATGATTAATCAAATTAACAACTCGATATGAACATGATATATTACATTCAGGGAAGAAACTGCAAGTTGCAATAGACTATAATGACCAGAGCCACTATCCTTTTACATCAAGGAGATATCTAGCTCCAGTGAAAGTATCAGATTCTAAATGAAAATAAGGGAAATAGAGCGTAACCCTGAATAATTGCTTCTGCAAGCACTGTTAAAGTTGACATGTCACCACGACTAATTTGAATTAAAGATATTTTACAATACTATTGGGTAGTGTGTGACAAAAAGAATGAGTGCTCTGTCATTGATGAATGCGTTTTATAAGATTACAACTTATTTCATATCCATGAGCTGGCATAAGATCTTTAGCGGTCAATTTTTATTAAAATTTTGAAATAATAATTGTGTTTGTAGAAACAACATTTTAATTTTTAATTTTATCTTACGTCGATATTGGTGGCACCAACTTATTAGTATCCTCCTCACTAAAGAAATTGTAACTATATGAGAAATTAAGATTTCTCTTACTATTTTGTATTGTAAAACAGAAAGAGCAGTATTTCGTGCTATCATCAGATTAGCGATATTATCATTTTCTTTAGCATGACTTCGATTTGATAGCCTCAATACCAGAATTGAAATAATCAAAACCGATAAGCCAATAAATAAACAGCAATTTTTGATATATCGCAAAGTGAGGTTAGTTTGACAAGCAAGTAAAGAGCAACAAATATTTCCCAAGCATTATTCCCAATTTGGCCCGAATTAAATATTACTTGGGCGAGAAAATTAAATTGGAAATAATTTCTGGTAGTGAAGAATTTTTTTCCTGATACTAACGATGATAGGGAAATGGAGTCCTAAAGACACAACATTAAGTTCGTATTTTTACCACCTACTACTCTTCTACCCGTCTACGCCAACTACTTGGCATTAGTTTCTTTGCTCTTAAAAAAAGCTGGAGAGAAGTGCTAAATTTTTACCAAATCAAGAATAAGTCGACTTTTCCTATACTTCTAAAAACACTGATAAAATGGAGAACAAGAACAAGACAAATATAAAAAACTGATTTAGGAAACCGCCATGCAGTTGTTACACAACAAGATGAAACACAAAAATACATGGAAGTCAGCCATAATCAAGTTTTAATCTTTTAAGATGTTTTCAAAATTTTTGAATTAACGAAAACATAATTCATGAAAGAATTTAATCCTGCTTTTGCGAGGTTACAATTTGGCAAAAGGCGTTGGTAATGTTACCACATTTTCGGAGCAACTAATAAAATATAAAAAAATATATTACCCTAACTTTTATAGCTGTCAAAGTTTACAAAATTATAATCTTATACAATAGTTTACAATATTGACATAATACAAATGCAAAACCATCAAAAGCCATGTTAATATAACCTCTCTTTACAGTATTTCAAAAATTTATCAGGAATCGCTGCCCTGATGAAATTATTCGTCCCTATAATAATACAAAATCTGACGTTAGTTCACTAATAGCCAAGGAGGAACCAGACCGATGGCTTTTGCTAATTTGTAGCGGTGTTAAGACACCCTAAGAAAAACTACAACGGCAATACAGCTACACTTTTAGTAGTAGATTCAACGATATATGTAAAAGCACCTCGTTGACGAAAATATTACTAGAGATGTATTTTTTAGTGACGAACCATCCTTCTGTATCAGTTGTCACCTTTCATCAAAAAATAGTTCAGTACTCACTGGGATAAATTATAAGGCTAGTCGTAGAGCGATGTATACGGTCCCGATAACTCTTGTGGCACGTCTCGCTAGATCGGCTCTCCAGTAAAACTAACAATCGCTGTTGTGATACAATTTGATGACCAACATTATTTACGATGAGGTAATGTGGTAATAAAACCATGCAAAACAGACTAACACACAAAATTAGCACGCAAACAATCGTAGTGATAGCCTTCGTAAGCGATATAGCCTAAAACGCTTTAACTGCAGACGAATCTGTCTGGCATTGTTGACCTATCTTTGGGATAAATACCCGATTGCCTTAGAAAGTTGGGTTATTGTTGATAGTAGTAATTCTCCCACTCTTCCTATTGCAACAAATCCAGGAAGGTTCGGTCCTTTCAGTTGTAACGATTAAACATCCTTGTTAACTGTTTTAGGCAACATTTATCTACAGAATCAAATGTTGACCAAAGCAGCATTAGCATGGTGGTTACTTCCACAATATTATGAACAATTTTTTGTGGCAGAATTTGAAGAGAAATCCAGTAATTTATCACAGTTGCACCCAAAAAAATATAACAGAAAATGTTATGTACTTGTTAATAAATAAAAGTTATTAAATAAAAGCTCAACGAAAATTGTATATCGTCTAAAAGAAATATAAAAATAGTAAAGTGAATACTGCCCGATGTATACTTTAAAAGACACAACGTCCAGCAGAAACAGGATGGAGTATCATCGTAACAAGCATCAAGACGACTCGTAGACAGACGAAGACGAGCAAAAGAAAACGTCCAATTCCACACCATCTCATGCCCGTATAAATACATAAAACTAAAATCCTCAGAGTGTCGAACAGAAGACGATGCAAAACACAACGTCCGAGAGCAAGCAGGCTAAACCGGACGAAGTTCGACTAGGCAAAGGGAACAGAAAGAGATCGACGACGACGTAACTACAACCGACCGGGCTGGGGTAATTTTGTCCTGGCCGCTTGGACCGCGGTCAGCTGTCAACCATCACTCACACTTGCCAAGCCGCTACATGCTTTTGTACTTAGCCCTACGTTGCCCCTAATTGTGTCGGAAAGCCTTCAACCGTACCCGTTTCCTTGGCGAGCGGCACGTTTTTTCAAAGCGGACGCCATGCGAAAAATGGCGGAGGCGCCGGTCAACGCTTACTACGACTGGTGGACTCGATTCGCAAAAATTCCGCTACTTAGGATCAACAGACTTGTCGTTTGGAAAAATGAAAGTGTTGTCCGTACACAGTACCGGTTTCGCTATTGATTTAATTAGAGACTGATATGGTCCACTCTTTCCGATGAGTGAGTGTGAGGGATTTAAATGAATACACGGCTTTAAAAACCTGTTTATACGCGTTCGTGTTTTGTGTGCGTGTTGATATTCGTCCGGAGGTTTTTATGTAAATGCCATTGTATCTTTTTGTATTACGCGACGCGGTAATTGGTATACAGAGTGTATGCGATATGTTACAGTATCGATTTCCAGTTGTTTGTTGATTATTCTGATGACTGTTTGCATATGTACGTGTGTGAAAAGTGATTAAAATAAGGCTGTGTTTTTGTTTTAGCCGGCGTTTTATTTTAATTGGATGTTTATCGATGTAAAGCTCGATAAAATCAACGTGAAGCTTAATTTGTATATCAGTTAATAATGTTCGCAATATAATTACGGAAATTGACATTTAAGTTTCAATTTACGAGTTTAAAACCAATCAGTTGTAAGCATTAATATACATACATATGTGTACTCTACATTACATATGATAGATGATACACTCATTTGGACAACCAAGCCTCACATTAATGTCAAATTTATATTGCAATCAAAAGAAAAAACATTTCAAATTGCGGTCATCTGGAACAAAGCAGACTTATTTCCAAGCCAACACAATACAAATTAAGTCGAGGAATCAGCCAACCTCTTCTCGTAATATGTAATTTGAAGCCTCCCAAGTCAATGAGATCGCCTACCCTGCCTTTCAATGGGGCATTTCATAAAAAATGAATACTGAGTTTGTGCCTTATCTTTTCAGATAAATTAAAGTAGTCGCCAATTTTGCAAGTAAAACATGACTACTTTAGCTTATTGACATTTCTGAGAACTTAAAAATTGTGAGAAAGCTCGTTCAAAGCTCTACTTTTGATGAAGTTAATGATTGTGCAGTTGGTCCAAAGTTGGTCAGCTCCATTTAAATCCTCTTACTAACGCTTTCTCATAGGTGGTACAGCGATGGAACTGGGCAGGCGTACGTATAGCAGTTGTAGTAGGTTCAGTTCCAAGTTTTCTAAATATTTGACCAACTTAGCAGACATATAATTTGAGATATAATTTGAGATACAACACTTGAGACGATAAACTACACTAAATTTGTCCAATGGTTGAACCTATCTTTTAACATAAAACGTAAGTATTTTTTCCCATAATAAGATACAATTTTGATGATCTAGAAGTCTTTGAAGAGGTTAAGCATCTTCATTGACATCAAACGTTACTTTATCAATGAAATTAGGCAGGCAGCAGTTTCTTATTTTGAACAAAGTAATTATTCTAAACTATTTCATGTCCTATATTCAAAATAGGATATACATATGTTGTACATAAGCTGCAAAAACTAACCAAAGCAGAGATATCGACAGAAGTTAGAGAATTGTTGGTACGAATGAAGCTTGATTATCTTGCTTCCATTCCTGTAAATGAAATGGCGTGTTTTTGTTAGTTTCAATCTCCACACTAAACTTAAATGTAAAACTAGTAGAAACTACTACATATTTATCATGTTTTTAGACAGGACTGAACACAAGTCATCAACATATTAACAAATGAATGTAGAAACTTACTGCTACATGTGGGGTGTGGCACCACCCATAGTTCAATCTTGCTTTTGAAAATAATCAGCGAAACAATAAACAGACAATTTTTATCTAGACTTGTAACATTAGCAATTAAAAAATTATGGACGGGGATAACTAAATAGAAGGTGTAAAAGGAGAAGCAACCCATCCCGTTTTTGTATGAGTTACATTGGAATCGCTTGGAGTACCAATGCTTCCTGATGCACAACCAAGTAATTCTACTCAGCAACTGGTGTTGCTTTCCTGATTGGATTGTACTGTTTAACAGAGGAATGTGTAAAATTTCTTTGAAAGCTATATCACCAGTCATTGCTGACATTGAGTCGAAGTCTGTATCCACACTATGCATTTAACAGCTCTGTTAAGCCTTATATAGACTTATATCAGACTTTGATCGATTATAATGCTTCATGCTGATGGGATGAGTTTACCATTTTGGGTAATGAAATGAGCTACTATAAAGGTGGCCATTCCATCTAAAACCCTATACCTCGCCATGAAAAATGTGTGACTGATTTTCTTTGTTTTTAATGATTAATGACTCTTCTTTCACAAACAAAATGTTTTTGCTAATACTATGAATGTTTTGACTTAACCCATTAACGCCTGGAATACCTTTTGTGTTAAATTTTAATAACTTTGGTATAGTTTGCTTAACTATAAGTCCCCGAAACTTAAAAATATGTTTTTATAAAAATTTCATTTTCAAATTTCGCAAAAAATTGTGTTCCCATATGGAGCCGCTAGGCGGCTGCCTTACAAATCACAATGATATGTACAAAAACAATTCAAAAATATGTTATCTTTACTAAAAGCAGCTATATAATTTGATATATTTTATTTACTAAAAACATCATGAAAGTCCTTGAAACAAGTAATACACAACCCTAAGTCACATTTGCAGCACATTGTACGTCCACTGCTGTCACAGTTATTCCCGGCGCATCTTCTCCTTTTATTATTAGGTACTTGTATTACATAATGACCGATATTGTCAAATTTTAATTCATCTCTCAGTGTAGGAGGCCTGCCAGTCGACTTTGGAAGATTTTTAAATTTCGTTAAATATTCCTAAAATATAAAAATTATATTCGACCAAGTGACTCTTACGCAGATTACAGAAAATTTACCTGCGCTATAACTCGCCTAAATTGTAGCTGTGCTACTGCTCGTTTAGTTTTCTTACACAACTGTCATGCATTATGAACAGAAGCGTCCAATAAATAGGTAAATATCGGCCAATACCATTTTTTGCCTCTGATTCCGACCCTATAACTGAAATACAAGGAAAGTAATTTTGCAAAGTTATGTTTGAAGATATTTATACACACTTGGAAACTCCTTCGTCCATCAAATCAGCTCCGGCCATATTGTTGTTATATTCTAGCACTGCATGTGGTCTTGTAATAGGAACTTTTACGAGAATACCGTTCAACCATTTTCAAAGGCTCCACTCCAAATGAAGTGCTGGCAACTGTGACAACGCTATTGTCCATCCAACGAGTATACTGGATTCCATTGCTTCTGTCAATAGCTGAAGATAATGTTCCTCTTCGTTGTTTTTTTCATAATTCCTTTCGGAGTAATTGGGCAATTTTTCGGAATACGATTCTCACGTATAGTTCCTGTCACATTGTATCCGTTTTGTTTTAGCGTATACAGAAGATTGACTCCAGTAAAAAGATTGTCTATAAATAAATTATAGCGATTATATTTATTGCTATTGTTCAAGTCTTCAAGCATTTGCACTAAAGGCGCTGCTGCTTTTCCAAATAGAGTGTCATAAATATTATTTGCCTTTGGATTTTTCCTTGATATATTTCAAAGTTTACTAAATAGCCGCTCGGTTTGTTTAGGCACCAAACTTTGTACCCAAACCTAATAGGTTTGCCACGGATGAACTGCTTGCATCCGTGGCGTCCATAATATCTTATCATTGATTCATCGCATGACAAATTTGGTTCAGGTACATAGTGCTCAAGAAACTTATTTTTTAAATAATCAGTTACAGGTCTAAGCTTGTACAATGTATCTGCTGGATCTATGGTAGAGTTGAATAAACCGGCATATTTGCAAGAATCGATCTCTTCGCATTGCTTCGAATACCATTTCATTACGCATGTCTTTGGAATGTTCCCAGTAACTACGTTTTCACGGCAGTTCGTTGTAACCACTAACTAATAAAATACCTATAAATATTTTCAGTTCCGCGATAGATATGTGTGGATCGGGGAAATTCTTGAATAATGCATAATTGGTCGTTTGTTGAGCAATAAGTTGTAGTAACTCATCACTAAAAAAAAGCTCAAATAATTCTGTAAAAGACAGATCTTTATACCTAGAATAATCTTCAGGGGAAAAAGAAGGTTGCGTAAAGGTCAAATCTCCATCGCAGAAATCACAATTAGATGGAGCTCTGCTTACTTTTATAGTATATTTATTGGTTCGTGCCTGCGTCATTGACAAATTTTCTGAATTTATTTCAGAATTATTATTATCCTCTAATATAGTTGCTTGTACGTCGTCGTAAGAAAATTCATTAGCTAGATCACTTTCCATGTCACCCATTCTTTTAGAATTAGCAAAGCGCACTTCAGCACCGGCACGAATCTGACGAGCACTAAGATTATCAGCTAGGCCACCTTCGTCCTCATCAGCAGAATCCTCATCAGTGAGTATGTGACACTCTGGAGGTTCTATAAATACGCCAGTCACTTCTGTATCAGATTCTGATTCGTATGCGAGCTCTAGGGCCTCCTGCATTGTTAATCCGCTGAAATCATAAATATTTTTCAGACATAAAGTTTTCATGGCAAAGCGTCTAGCGGTTCCATATGGGAACGCTACACTTTCAGCCTCATTATAGACAAAACAAGTAAATTGTTCGTAAAAATGATGTGGGTACTGTTTAAGGTTATGTTTTAGTTCCCTCAAAAAAAAGTTTATTCAGTGTGATTACTAAAATATACAACAAAATTGTACTTACACTAATTGAATGTCCGACATTTTTTGCAACTAGCTGATTATCAAATTTTAAACTGTCTGATATATCGCACACACTAAGAATACACAGCACAAATTAACACGAATCGGTTAACTGACGTATATAAAACTGCGAATACGTATCAAAACAATCCGAGTAAGCATAACGTCTCCCCACCATCCCTTTAACATAGGCTATGTACACTGAGCCCATATGGGAACGCTAGGCGCTAATGGGTAAACTGTTTCTCTAGTTTGAATGTCGTAATGGAATTCTGTATTAAAACGTAGGCCTAGATGGATGTGTCCAGGCTTCTTCATGAATTGAATAGCTTCATAATTCCGTTTACAGAAAAAAAATCGTTGCCCTTGTTACTGCTGTTACTGGCTGATATTCCAGTTGTATAAACTTCTGGAGATCCAAATTCTATCAATCGAATACCAACAATATAAAATATGCATGGTAATGTCAAAAGTTGCAAAGAAACTATTAATTCTTGCCATTTTTTTCTTCTATTTGAGTAAATCAGTATACTTACTATAAACACAAAAATTGCCTTTAACTCCAAGAGATAGAGCAATTTTTCGGAATAATATTTAAATAGTCATTTGTTCAACATTTTTGTTTCTAGAGTAGTAACTATGTATGTATGTATATAGTAGTACTTTATTCCGTGTAGTTCTAGTAAGATTATAAATGTTAGGAAACTAATTCAAATCTGGCGAATAAGTCTAAGACTGTCTTAGGTTGATTGGTTGATTGATGATTGATTAATATCAAAACAGAGCAGTCTTTCGTTATCCCTAATTATATATGTTATTTCTGGCTTGATTTCGTTTTACTCAAACATGTTAGTTCCCTCGATCAGGTTAAAGAGCTTATTCAGTAAATCTTTTTCCAATGATAAATCAATTACGCTTTGCATAGTAATCCTACGTTAACTTAGTGCTGAGCATTCGAAGATAATATGAGAGAATGTTTCTTCCTCCTCATTACAGAGTCTGCATAAGGATTCATCTCTACAGATCTCCATTTTGTGCAAATAACCTCTTAGAGAGCCATGTCCTGCTAATAGACACGTTAGTGCCCTAAGCTGAATCCTGTTTAATGTAAGTCAACAATCCATTTGCTGTACATTTGTCGAGCGACATGGTTCTAATTTCATTGCTTGTTGTTTTATGATTCACGCATTTATAATACCTGGCTCTGGTCCGATAAATTTCATTTGGGAACCCTCTCTCACCAGCTGGTCTGCAGTTAATATGTTGTTTCATTTCTTTGTCAATCCCACTATATAACTTTATTCTCTTGTAATATAAATTGCTCTATGAACAAGATATCAAAACCAGTGGTAACTTAACCCTTTCGGTCACTACTTATTTTGGTCAAGACAAAAATCTGAAACTGTTGCACTACAAAATCTGATTTATTTACAATTTTTTGATATCACTTGAGAGTTACCAACCCCCATTCAAAGATTGGCACATGTCGTCAATTGACGACATCGTGACTAATAAATGGGCAGGAAATGGATGCCAACAAACGTTTTCATATCTTGGAGGCAGGTCGAACCAAATCTTTAATACTGTTGTTATGGTATACAAATTTTTGAACTCAACCATTTCTTCAAAAAGTTCGTCGCTAAAGTATTGAGAAAAAAAACATTGAACTGTCTAGCTCAGCTACATCTTTAATTGTTTTTTCAAACCACTTGATGTTTGCAGTTAGAAATTGGATCCCTTTGCTTCAACCAATCTTTTCTTTGGGAGTTAATTCTCCTTCATTACGTCATTTTTGCGCGTTGAAGCTAAACATGAGGTGCCAGACTGAGGTTCAGTAGGTACTTCTTCAGCAGGTATATCTTCCTCGACTTGTTCAGTTTACACAACTTCTTCAGAATCCTGGATTTGTTCATTTTTTTCTTCAAAATCTTCGTCACTGACAGGCAAAGACCACAGGCAGGTCCAGAGCTTTCATTGAGAAGTGGATTTTCATCGTCTTTGCTCAGATCTTCAATTTCCGATAGATGCTCGGCCAAATGTACTATCTCCTCATATGTCAATAGCCGTTTAGACGACATTTTTGGAGATTATCTATATAGTAATGAATAAATATACGAACTATCACCTAATATTTGAGGTTATGTTACCCTGTACAATAATATCTGTATAGTCACACTGTATTTATTTTTCGACGTCCAATTTTGCAAAAATATTGTCCAATTATAAGCTTATAAGCACTAGTGGTACCTGACACACACAAAACGGTTCACTTTCGTACACAGAATGCACAAAACAAAAATTCCAAAAACAAAATATAATGGTAATTGCAGCAATATTCAAAATGTAGTGTACAGCACTCTGTAACAAGTCGTCCACCAACATTGAAATTTTAATTTTTTGTTACTGGCTTTCAGCACCAGGTGGCACCATAGTGCATTGCAGGGACTGCCAATAATGTGTTCAATTGAATACACCATGACCAAATTGTATTTCCAGATATTCAGTTCCTATGCTGGAAGCTAAAATACGGTGTCGTCAATTGACGACACTATGACAGAAAGGGTTAAAGTCAATACTGCTTACTAAAAAACTACTTTACTTGCTTACTATAATGTAATATCTCTAGACTATGCAAATTGCCCAGATTGTCATAAACCATAATTTTGCCCCTAAGTTTGATCTACTATTTTATTCTAACCAAGAAACCGAACTCTTGCTACTGTCTTAACTACATAGTAAATTTTAAACATGAAGTTACACTAAATACATAGCTACACACAGATAGTTTATTTTAGAAACTGGCTCGGTTACTGCATTGTCAAGTACAATGCCTACCGATAGCGTGGGAAGTTGTGGATCTATCACTAATCATCATTCCTTTAGTTGTTGATGTGCTTGTCTTCTGTTTAATAAATTTAAGCCACTCCTAAATAAATTTTAGTTGACTGGTCGTCTCGAAGCAAATTTGTCTTCCTGTAACCACATATTATGTTAAAACCATTGATACAATATAAACAGCAATCATCCCAGTACCAAACCTTGTGGAACACCACAATTGACATTTACCAGTCGCTTATTCTTAAATATCTACTCAAAACACGTTGTTGCCTGATACATTAATTAATCATATTTGTGGAGGAAGTAGTGACTAAATGAGAAAAACGTCATCTACATGAAATTTCAAAGAAAATCCTTAAAATACTTTCACAACTTATAACAAACGATTTTAGATTTATCCCAATCAATACAACAAGGAAACAAGCAAACCGAAGATCCAAAATAGAACTGCTTCCGAATAATGTTCGACGGTTAAAACTGACGTCGGCGACGCCACTGTCCGGCGTTCGTTACACCTCTTAAACCTCAACGGGTCAACGTTAGTATGAGGGATACATTTGTCGGACCGTAGGCGAGGGTGGTGACACGTTGTCGTCGGGTGCGATAGCTTCTTAGCCATCCTCCCAGCGCCGTTGAATAATGGATGGCGCTGGAGATCATTGGACACTCACTGTGGACACGGGTCACACAAACACATACACACACTAGCACGTACATTTAGCAGGTCGGATGTGTATGGATGTAGAGACGGTTCCGTCGACCCTGGAACCCACACCGTATTATTCAGTATTCAGGACAAAACACCGAAGTGCAACGCTAAAGGACCTTTACGGCATGTTAATACCGTCACTCGAATAATAAATTAAACTCGACAGTGACATGTAACTGGAATATTACGATACAATAGGTAGGTACTGCGTATACCTCTTTAGTTTTCTGTTTTATTTTTCAGGGATTTAGTTACGTGAATTAAGGAATTTTTCCAAAAAATAACTTGTTTTGTTAGTATGTGATTTAATTGTATCTGCCTGTGCTTGTGGCGTGTAAAACTTTATCTCATATAACTCTCAAAGTCTTTGTATACGATTCACACAATATTGAACGTCCATTCAACTCCATTTTCCTATGCCATGTTAGTAGTCCATCTTTCAGGACAGCAGAAACTAAGATATTTCTGGATCTATAGGGAATACAGGAGCAGATCTCAATCGTGCATATCAAGTTATGACATGTACTATTGCTAACTGACCCAATCATAATTTAAGAGGGCACAATCTTACACAATGCAATACAAACAATACTGCTTGAAAACCGCTGCAGCTGCACCCACTACAGATAAAAAGTTATACAAGTGAAATGAAAAAAATGCCGTGAATGTAAATTTTCTAGCGAGTGAGTTATTTGCATTTTTATGATTTGCGAATGAAATTGCAGTGTACAGGCATCTTTGTTTAGCTTTTATTTACAATTTAGTTCTCTAAATTTTAAATTGAATATATGCAGCTCCACTTAAATCGAACGAAAAGCTTATGTAATGGCTTCAGAAAAATAACATGTGGCACTTAAATTTGTTGTATGTAAAATGATATCCTTGAAATAAAAATTCTTAGAGGTTGAATGACACGTCCATGTGCAGAGTTTCTTGCAAAAAAAAATTGACCTAAGTGACAATTTCGCTGAACAGCTGTGCATACTTTATTTGTGTTTGTGCAGGAACTTGGAAGTTTCAAATTGTCAAATATATTCGAAAATAAACAGTTCCAAAACAATGTTAATATTCAGTTGTGCGTTAAACTAGATGATAACCTAGTGGAAACGACACGCAAGCTGGATGCTTGCATATGGCAATGAATACCCATGTTGCAACACTACCTTCAAATGGTATCGTTATTTCAAACAATGTAGTACCAAAATCGGTATGCAGATGAAAGAAGGACGACCTCCTAATCCGGTTAATCCGCGATTGTTAAAAGCCATCACCGACAGTCTGGTGAGGAATCTTAAAACATCACTGGTCCTACTTCCTGCTGAAACTGGCGAGTCAAAAGGTTGTCTACAATTCATTATCAAAACGCGTCTTCAGTTCAGACAGGTCTTGGCAAAGTTGGTGGCCACGTTGCTGTTGCGTTGATGATGCTCAATCGATTTTAGACGAGTATCTATGAGACTTGGGTCTACTACGAACCACCACTGACCAGAAATTCAGCTTCTGAATGACAGCTTCCTGGTCAGCCACTGCCAGAAGTCAAGCGTACCAAAAGACATGACAAAAAGATCATGGTTACTGTGTTCTGGACTAACGATGGGATCGTGCATACTGTATATCTCAAATCGGGTAAATCTATCAATAAAACATACTACACGAACCTTCGTGATGTGGTCAATGCCAAGATTCCGGCTTGCGAGCGTCATAAAATCGAATTTCTACAAGGCAATTGTCCAGCCCATAAAGCAAATGTTACACTCGAAAAGATCACGTAGCTCGGTTGGACGCTACTGAAACGCCCACTCTATTCACCCAATTTGACACCCACTTATTATTAATTGCTTTGAAATTTGAAAAATTATATGTCCAAACGTCATAGAACGTCAGAGAACTTCAGTCCAGCTCCATATTCTTACGTCAGTCAACCTTTCTAAGATCACAGAATTGCCAAAAATAAAATAATAATGTTTTAATTTAGAAAGCAAATATACGTTTTTGAAGTTTCGATTGCTTGTTCTTCTTTTCTGTTTTTGGAAATTTTAGAAATACTTTGTGGAAATACTGCCTCAGCAGCACAAACAATGTTTTGTAGTAAACTTGAGCTGGTCTATCGAAATGTACTAACATCAATAACATTCAATTTGAAAGGAACTGTATACGAATTGAAACACACATCAATTTACTAAATTAGTGACCAATAAGATCTTGTTAGACGGAATAAAACATAAATTATTTTATGAATGAAAAGAAGTAGAAAGGTAAGACTTCTGTCGTGGAGTAGAATGGCTTCCACATCGGAATCTAGTCACTAGCAATTCAGAAGATGGTAGATTGGCCAATTTGGGCTAAAATGACTTTACAACGTGGATGAAACAAGCTCAATTATCCAACACACGTACAAATTCATCAGCAAAAAAGGTGCTAAACAGATTAACCGAGATACTTCTGCCGCGAGAGGAATCTTATGTTTATACTTTGATGCCAACGATATTAGGAAGATGATTTCCCCATATTTTAAATTTTGTCAAGTAAATTTCGAGCCCTTTATGATGTACGATACTCCAATGAGATAGAGGCAGTGCTACTCGTTCATTAGGGTGAATTACTGATAGCAACTTTGTAGTTTATCTGGAACATGTTGTTAAAGCTGTTATGCTATCTATAGATAAATCTATTCTACTATTCATGGACAATTATAGGAGCCACGTATATGTAGAAGCTTTGGATTTTTTCAAGGGAAACGGCTTCATTTTATTGGGGTACCTATCCCAGCACAGCCATAAATACCAACTCTTATATGTGGCTGTATAGCTGTAACAGACTGGCTGATACCACATTCAAATAGTACACTTATAATCTGCGAAATACCTCAACTAGCTGCTATAGCTGCGCCACCACCCCGCCAAACTCCTAAATATTCTCAGATGATGATTATCTTAATTTAATCGTGACCAACAGTCTTTTTCCAACTATAGAAACAGCAATAGAAACAATCCAACAGGCAAAGTCCGACTGTGACAAAGTGAGACTGTGCCATCAACCAATAAAACCACTTCCCAATGCTGAAGCGAGAACAAATAATACTAAAAGTAGGCGATCTGGAGGAACTAGAAAAGCAGAGGAAAGGAAATTAAAAATTAATGAATTGCCAACACCATATTATGCAAGGATAGAGCTACGAAAAGAACAATGACTTTAAACTTTCATGGGAATCGACAAAATTATCATTATTGGGCAACAGAAAATACTCATTGGTCCATCACATTTCATACGCGAAACATTCAAAAAATGACCATATTGTGCGGTATAGTTGACGGAAGACTTTTAGGTCCTTATTTATTTGAAGAGACTGTCACTGGTGCAAGATATTTGTACTTGAGCATGTAAGTAGCCACGATGGGCACCCCCCACCACCCCTACCCATCCTAGGTGGCGGTACCTAAAACCAGGTCAAAACCAACTAAAACCAGAATTTTGACTGTTTCATATGTTTATAAAGATGCTACAAACACTACCTCTCCTCAATATACCATTTGCTGTTGTCTAGTATACTTGCTTTTAAAAGCAGCTTACCTGGTTTTGAAAACAGCCGACCTGGTTTTGAGGTGGCTTTAGTTGGGATTAGTTGGTTTTGAGCTAGTTTTGACCGGGTTTTCGTTGATTTTAAGCTGGTTTTGTGTAGATCATCGCCACCTAGTGAAGGTTGGAGTGGTGGGGGGTGACCAAGGTAGCCCTTTCCCTACTGACTTGGATCTGCACCAGCGTCACCTCTTTTCTAACAAGAATGTAGAAGACTTAAGAGCATTTATAAGCACAAACGATTGGGATGAAAAAACTCCTAGGTCAGGCATTCATTGTGGAGTGAAGACGAATCTAGTGATATCTACGATGAAAGCGGCATTACAAACTTTGGGTATTGGAGTTTGAAGAAGTAATTAAACCATATTTTGTACATCCCTTGCCAAGATATACATAGGACTAGAAACGAATACTGCATACGTCATCCAAAACACAAAAATACACATCGTCTGAGGAAACCCATACACAGGATAGGAAAAGCTTAGGATAATTTATAAGGATCAACTGAAAATGGAAATGAAATGTTCTTGGAATGTAATTATGGTTAGCTTGTATAGGAAACAGTAGGTTAGTTATTAGTTAGTTTAATTTGTAACCTGTCTGCTTAATGGTTCTTCATAAAGCAAAAATCAGGTAAAACTCGTTCCTATAAAATTTAATTAGAAACCCATTTTAAAATGTACTAACTACGCATTGTGACATCAAAGACTCTCGTACACAAACAATATAGCTCGCAATAATTAGCGATATAAACACACACATAGATCGGGGATCCTTCTATGTATGCCAACCACTTACAACACATAATTAAAAGTGCCCAACGACCAAAGTCTCGTCGTTCCCCTTTCTGTAAACATACACAGCATAGAGAGGCCCTAATACTGAACGAAGCTACCGACGTCATAGCGAAACAGGAGGAAGACGGGAAATTTTCATCCAGAACATACTCAAGCTTACTACTATATTGTATCAACACAAAGCGAGGGTATATTGTATGGAGAACCTATCAAGTATGTGTGTAAACACATTTGGAATGCAATTAAGGCCTCAGAGGTATCAGACTGCGTCTCTCTCTCGGCGAAACCCAATCAATCAAAGCGAAGCAGTAAGTCTGGGATCGTTTGGCACCAGCACGCCCAGGGACGTGCTCCTTTTCGACTGACAGCGATTTTGCAAGTCAATATTAGATGTAATTCTACACTGGAAGCGGAAGAACAGAGCCGAACGGTATTACTTCTACTTCTGTAGTAGTAGTAGCGATAGTAGTGGTAAATATGCATTGTATTACGAGTGTTAGTGTAGAGGTGCACTCGTGTGATGCCCTCCGAAATCCATCTTCGACATTTATCTTTCTCTGTCGCAAGGAATTACATATTTCATTCGGAGTGAATTTATATTCACGCCTGATTTATAATTCTACCATTATTGTTACTACGATTGTCTCTTTGATATAACCCAGGATGGATGGTCGTCTAGATTTTTCATACATTTTCTTTTGTAGCGAAGAAGAGATGCTTCAGCTCGAATGCGAAGATGAGACGTTAGCATGGATACATTGTGCAGATATCAAATTTTTTGGTTTTGTACACAAGAAAATTCACTCAACACGCATTTCTAATACAATACAAAAACTAAACTACATCAGTCGATGTATGGAAAAGTATTCACTGGAAAAATATAGAACATGTCTGTGTAGAACTTCCGATTGTGCCGGAAGTCATGTTTAACTTAAGTTTAAATCGAGAGTTTCCATAATTCACCTTGAAATCTAGTCTTGACCAACTCCATATCCCTCCAACTTATTTCACAACAGCTCATCATACACCAGTGCAAATGCACGAGATATATCAAACATTAGAGTGATCGCAAATGTAGATTTGCTGTAAAACTTGAAATAACGTGTCTTTAATAGATCTGGATTTTAAATATGCTTACTGGTATTCGGCATATAATGAATTTTGAACAAATTAATCGTATAACGGCCGGTTTCATAATCAATCGTAAAAGCTCCTTTAACTAAAGTGTCCTTTAAGTTAAAGTGACCTTTAAAGTCAGCTTAAAATAATTTCCGCGTCATAATGGCGCTGCATACAAACTTTAGTTAAAGCCGACCTTAACATACCGTACTGAGGTTGGTAACGCTTAATTTTAGTTGTTTTTCGTATTTTGTGTTGTATACATAGAATTTGACACGTAATATTGTTATATATCTGTCAGATCTACTGTCACATGCGATTTGTAGCAAGATTGATTTGTAAAAAAGTGCAGTAAAATGAACAGAACAAAGGCGCAAATTTTAGCAAAAATTCGAAAGTAACATAAATAGGTATATTAAAATGCAAAATAACAAATAACGTATTAAATGTTGAAAGGTATGTAATGTAATAAAAAATTACTCTGCTGCTCATCAATTTTGGCAGCATTTCATTGCTCTTGATACTCGATTTATTGAAGAAAGTGAACTTTAAATCTGCTCTAACCAATCGACTCAGAACAGAACAATCCGCATATTTTGCTATACTTGAAATTCCATGAATAACCGCGTATGATTCGGGGCCGATCTGAACATGTCAAACCGAAGGTGTGCGCGGTTATTCATTGAATTTCATTTGGAACAAAACGTGCTCATCGTTCCTTTCTGAGTTGATCGGTCCAAGGCGATTCAATCTGCGTCCTCCTTTAACTTTTTTGCCGAGACTTTTAATACTCCTGTGGAATCCTATACAGAAACAATCATAGTCTGTTGCAAAAAGTCACAGAGTCAGTATAGTAGGTATAATATTGTAGACTTTGTTGCAATGGCAATGTATTATTTGTTCTAACAATGACGTCGCGGTTTGATCTATTAACCAAAAGAATTCAATCTTATATTCAACGAAATAATCTTGCCATATTTTGTATACTTTTCGTGTTTTAAAACGTCTTCAACTTTATCATGCAAGAAAGAGCCCAGCAAACACGGAATATTAATTTTTTGTAAAGAATATATGAATTAACGTGTAATGTAGATATTTGACATAACATTTGACAGCGCTAAAGTGGCCTTTAAGGCGTTAAAGTGAAAAAATCGGAACTTTAACTTTAACTCGAGATAAAGGACACTTTTACTTTAAAGTGACATTATGAAACGCATTTTAAAAGTTAAAGGTTACTTAAAAATTAAAGTATCCTTTAATTTGATTATGAAACCAGCCGTAAGTGTAAGTATGTACAAAGATTAAAAAAAAAAGTAGATAATTGATTTACTAGATGTGCAAGAGGAGCTGCAATACAATTTGCTTCTTTAATTAATTGTATAATACCTCCGATAATGGACTAATTCTAATCCCATGTGCCTTAGTAAACAAGGTCGGACATAGCACACCGCAGGGCACTACACAAGACAGGCCGGAGTTGTGCTGATGAGACCTGGTAGGTCGAAATCACATAGACCGCTTTTAATGCTTGATCCATCTTCATTCCAGCCTTTGCAGGATGATTTCCAACAATATACTACGAGCGTCCATTGCAGACATTTTTTAGATTTTGAATAGGAGGTATATTTAAACAAAGATTATTTTAGTTACAAGTAGGCTCTTTATGACACCAAATAAGACATAGATAAATACTAAAGCAAAACAGGGATTTCATTTTTGTTTTTCTGCTCCTTTATACTGTCGCCATCGTCTTTGCCTGATTCGTCTGTATTTTATCTGTCATAACCTTTCTCATCCCAGTCATCATCTTCATCTTCGGCAGTCTTATTCGTTTTGAATTTGGTTTCGGCTTGGGTTGAGACATTTGCACTGACTTTGGATTTGTAGTCTTTATGAATTCAATTTCTCTTTAAGGTACTTGATTCATCCACCCCAAGTTTATTTAGGTGATGTGTCTTTCGATTGGGAATCAATGTCTTTTTCACTTTGAAGAGATGCACTGGAATAAATCTGGTTGGGAATGCTAGAATTTCCTTAAAGATAATCTTTCAATCCAATTTTAGATTCAATTTGCTGTAATGGCCTTGCGGTTCATTTTTGTTACGGAAACTTCTTTTTATTGTTGTTGATGTTACATTTTATAAGGTTTCATTATATTATCTTCCGCTCTTCGGATAATCTCATATTTTGCACATACGTTTCGTGTCACCACCCTCTTCATGCCTATTATCATCGATCTATCCTTATCGTCATTTGAAGCTGTTTTACTAAATACCTTACGTTAATATCTAATATTGCTGGACTAATATTGCCCTATGTGGGACACCTCAGTGGCAAGATTCTGTTGTATATCTTGTCATGCCTCTCAAGTTGAACTGCTCGTTGTAGGGTTCCTTTAGGAATTAGGTGGCCTTCTTAATTTCCCTTCCAACTGTCAGTGTGTGCTATTGAATTAAAAAAAAAGTACTTCTAATAGGGTAACAAATCAATATGGCTTTTGCAAAGAATAATAAAGTTGATGATGCTCGAAACGTCATGGAAAATTTTCAAGTCCGCCATTAGACAGAAAATAAGACGTGACAGTAAGAATGTGTTTTTTTTCCTCCAAGGTCAAACGGAGATACTAGCCGTAAAAAATAGAAAATCATTGGTTGGTTTTTTCTTCATTTTGATAATCACGAAATTTAGAAACTTAACCAAATTTAATCCTGCCTTGTATTTCCAATAATAAACGAGATATCCATGTACAGAAAGAAGATGCTATCAGATAAAGTCTACTACAAGGCTACTGGAAGATTACAGAGAAAAACTTTACTACCAGTAATTACCACGTAGAGAACAATATCTGCCTAAGCTGTGCAGGAGAGGTATCAGCTATGCATCCAATATCTCTCAGAAATAGACAACTGACAGGCTTCATTAATAACCGAAGAGAGAGTGAGGAGGAGAGAAAGGGCTTACAATAAGGAAGTAGCAGTGGAAACTGGAGGTATGGGATTCTAAAGTGCCTTAGACTAAAACTCTGAACAATGAAGTACAACCATGGATGACCTGCAGGTTTAGAAAAGTGGAATATTGCCTTCAGGCATGGCAATTCTAAAAGCTATATTATTTATTTCGTAAAGGAAAAGGCACCCCAACATCTAGGATTAAAATAGGACATAAGCTCTACATAAGCAGAACATAATCATGGCGGAGGAGAAAGTTCATTGGGGAGCAGTTGGTAGATATATACTGACTTCCAGAAAAATTGCAACACCTAGAAGCTGTTTAACGATTTTATTGAAATTTTCAGAAAACGTCTATTTCTATGAAACAAAGTTATGATTAAGTTTTAAAAACAAAAGAATAAAAGCTTTAAAAGTTTTTTCAATAATGAGTTGCTCCGCCACGATTTGTAATGCACTCATCTAGACGCCTTGGCATGCTATTAATCAAGTGATCTATAGCTGCTTGTGGTATATCGTCCCAAGCTTCTTGAATCCGTTGTTGAAGATCGTGTAAATTATCTGGAGGGTGCGGTAAATTACCTATTCGCCTACCAATCATATCCCATACATGTTCAATGGGCGACAAATCAGGCGACCGAGCAGGCCATGGGAGGACGACAATGTTAGATTCTTCCAAAAACCGTGTTGTAGCCCTTGCCGTATGAGGGCGCGCATTATCCTGCTGGAAAATGGGATTTTACAGCCCCTGAAGATATGGAAGGCCAATAGGTTGTAGCACATTAGCAATGTAACCAGGTGCGTTAAGGTTGCCGTCAATAAAGACCAAGGGTGATCTGCTACCATAACATATTGCACCCCATATCATAACTCCTTGAGCGAGGGCTGTGTTGCGTTCCACAAAAAATGTTGGATTTTTACGTTCTCCACGCATCCGTCTGACTCTCCTACGACCATAGTGGGCCCACAAGCAAAATCGGGACTCGTCACTAAACACAATTAGATGCCATTCGTGCGCCCAATTAACCCTTAAGTTGCTCCACTCTTGTCTGCGTAGACGGTGAAGTGGTGTAAGAGGAAGACATAAAAATGGACGATATGAACGCAATCCATAAGATCTTATCCGGCGATAAACAGTTGACATTGACATTCTGAGTCCTGTACCTCTCATCCAATCATTTGCAATTGATCGAGTTGTTGAAAATCTATCTCTTGCGGCCAAAAGTCTTAAGCGACGTTCTTCGCGATCTGTAGTCCTTCGAGGACGTCCAGATCCACGGCGACGATGTTGAACCCTTCCTCGGACCATTTGGACCAACACCTCAATACCGTTGAAACATTTTGGTTTACACGACGAGCAATTTCTCTGAGCGAAAGTCCGGCCTCTCTCATACCAATAATACGGCCACGTTCAAAATCACTTAATTGGACAAAATGTTGATGTTGACGTACTCTCGGCATTGTTATCAAGTGGAGAATGAAATTGTGACGTAACAACAACAATTTGCAAACTTGACAGTTACTAAATGGTCTAATACTTGAAATTTATAGTTACTATGTGCTATGGAAACAACATGCAAAAAAAAAACTACTGGCTAAATTTTATTCAAATTTTAATCATCAATTTGTTTAATGAAAATAAACGTTTCCTGAAAATTTCAATAAAATCATTCGACAACTTCTAGGTGTTGCGATTTTTTTGGAAGTCAGTATATTAGGAAAGTAATGGCAGCGAAAGAGACCAGAGCAAGGCATTAAAAAATGACAGGTGAACTCGAATAACAAGGGTTAGGATTAAGAGACATCTGTGCTAATTAAAGATACCTCAAGCAGCTATTTTTTATTGGGTGTAACCAGAGTCCTGCACCACTGCCTATTCATAATTAGAATTGGTTTAGGAAAGCTACACACTCTTTCATGCGAGCAATGTAATAAATATTAATTAATTTTGGATGTCTCTTGTTTAGATATGAAGAAATACAGACTCATCTCTAAGTTTTTTCAGACTTTTTCGTACTATATGACCACAGTGATAGCATCTACGTCATTAGAGACTTTATTAGGAGACCTTGTCTTGGACTTCTCTTGGCCTATATAGTTGATGCGATTACAAGTGTCACAAGGGTCGTCGATTTAAACTATTCAAGGCTTTGACCTGTCTATTTGTGGAGCTTCCCAGCTAATATGGAAATAAAAGTTTAAAAGCTACATCTTCACACAAATCCTACCTACTTCTTGTTCATATAATTTTGAACACATTGTCCATCAGTATTCATGGTATGGCATTTTAAAATTTCCTCACATTTATTCCACGGAATAAGACGTGAAGAACATATATTGTAGGTATTGAATTTCCTAAATATGAAATAATCAAAATTCCCTCTTTAATCAACAATATCTTCAATATAAAACCCCATTAGATCGTCTACGATATTGCTAAAACCCTAATGCTACGACTTTGGTAGGCGGCGGAGCTAGGGGGTTGGATCACGTCTCGAGTTTAGAAATCATAACCGATTCAATGTTGTCGACGGAGTAGTGTTTCTCGGGAGAGTCGACAGATGACGTGTTTACGCCAGCTAGACGTTGCCTTTCGCGGAACTAGAAGTTCCACGGTAGCAGCAGATGTACGCCAAATTAAAATGGATTAAAACAAAATTTATACGTACACACAACACAATCTCGGAGAAGAGTCGACGTCTCGAGAAGTTTAACTTATTAAAATATTCCGTTGTCGTCATTAATTTTAAACGTCTCGGAACGATTGCGAAACGCGAAATACAAGTGCGACGGCTAATTTATATTAACCGTGGAATTTCTAATGTTTCGTTCCGTTAACATCTGCAGCTTCCTTCGCAGAAACGAACAACGAACTTCGAATGATGATTATATTAAAATTTGTTTGTATAACGAAATGCCTCACACTACAATTTCATACTTTTGTATTTGTAATTTTAATAACCTAACTTATTGTTAAATAAAAGAAACTTGACAGAAAACATATCATCGTATACTGGACTCTTTTTCTTTAAACTTCCCTACATCCTCAACATAGATACTCACTATATTCGTCGGTGACAAGCGAAGCATTAAACTAAACGTATTCCCGTTGTTGCGCATGGGAATTGGCATCGTTGTGCTGCCGTGTTGGTGAGCATCTAGGGGTGCGATAATGGGCCCTCTCTCCCCGAGGACGAGCATTAAGCTAGCGGGAGGCAGGATGAATCGCGATGCCGATACCGCAGACACGGTCTCGGTATCTCGACGCGGAGTCTCCCCTGCACTTTACACATAAGATGTATAAAGTGCAGAGGAGTCCCCTGTATTGTTTGACTAATGTATCGGTTACGTGAAGGACGTCCTTGTTGGATTGATACATTTATTTTTCGTCAGGAATTGATTCGTTAATAATTGAAACTGTCACATTTTCTTATAAACATATCAGAAGGTTCAGTTCATTTTTATTCTCTTCTTGGTTGACCGCTTTTTCTTGCTACAAATGCAATTAAAACATATTTGCTGACTAAAATTCTACAGAAAATTCCTTCCGGAAGTCTTTGTAATTACTTTACTTTGGGGTTACATTATTGTTACCTACAAAATGTTGTATTCATAGAGCGAATAAGTATGACTGACTTGATATGTTCTGCACTTAATATTAAGCACACTGGACAGTGACTTTTTGCGATAGGAAAAAGAAATTCTTGGGACACTCGTAATATATGCACTCCCCAAAAAAAGGACAAGAAAACAAGTTAACAAGCAGAGCTTAAAAATGTGCAAATTGCAAGACAGACACTTGAGTCAAGCATATGCTAGCTCTAACAGAGGAGCGCCTATATAAGAACACCTTTCATCGATTTATATTGCAAAATGTTGAGATAGTGTGATAGATGAAGCCGTTAGACATAAACTAAAAGATTTATTTGGGAGGCATATTATAGGAGATAATTAGAAAATCCAGAGTTGAATAACTTGAAACTGCAACTTGGAGCAAACTTTCCAAATGAACAGCAAACAAATAATGATACCTTTACTTCACAATATGCAGGGTCATTCACCGAAAATACCCATTAGAAGAAGCAAGATAAACCTTAATAATTTTTTACTCAGAATTTCATTCTGCATCGCATGGGATAACATTTTTTAAATGTGCGAACAAGTTTTATACACTGTTCCGAGTCTGTGGCACTCCATTCCTGAAGCAGCACGTTTTTAAGGTCTGGTTTGGATGTAATGGTGTATCCCTTGACTCTGCGCTTTAGCATACTCCAAAGATGTTCTATGGGATTTAGGTCTGGGGACTGAGCAGGCCAATTCAACAAGACAACGTTGTTGTCACGAAACCAACGCATTGCAGTCGCTGATTTGTGAGAAGGAGCATTGTCTTGCTGGAATTGAATCCCACCCACATTGGTGTCACCGAAAATGCGTGTTAATGAACGCCGTAACACAGATTCTAACACGTGAATGTACTTTTCGCTGTTCATGCGACCTTCACAAACAAACATTTCGCCAACGCCAGTAGCAGCCATGCATCCCCAGATCATAATGCTTCCCCCTCCGTGCTTAACAGTGGGTACTACACAATCGGGATGGTATTCTTCGCCGACTCGACGCCTCACAAATGTCATACCTGGTGTTCCGAATACCTGTGAAGACATTAAAATCAAAGTGATAGAAGCAAGTAACATCTATCACTGCATTTTTGATCATTTATTGTGATTAAAAAACTTACCTCAAAGTTTGACTCATCTGACCACACTACATTTTCTCAATCTTGCTCTGTAAAGTGTTGATATCGTAGAGCCCACTGTAAGCGATTTCTTTTGTTGTTGCCTGTGAGCCACGGTTTCTTTCTGGCCTTACAACCTCTTAGGTATGTTTGTACAAGTCTTCTTCTTGCAGTACGAGCGGAAATGAGTTTTCCAACCTCCTCCGACAGAGCCGTAGCGAGTTCAGACGAAGTTTTCCTGCGATTTTTAAGTGAATTCCGGTTAAGTTTTCGGTCCTGGCGATCAGAAGTCACTCGTTTTCTGCCTGATTTTGGTTTATTAAAGTGTGCCCCTGTCTCTCTAAACCTTCTGAGTGCAGATTGCACGGCACACCGTGAACATTTTACCAAATTAGATATTTCCACTTGGGACTTCCCTTGTTCGTATAAAATTTGGATTTTCACACGTTTGAATACTATAATAGTGTTGAAATACTATAATCTCAGGAGAATACTTCTTCACTCAAATAATAACAAAACAAGACTGTTCAAAGTTTTTATTAAAGATTTAAAAATGCCCATGTCTTACTTTTTATGTGCCAGATGTTCTATAATCCACCTGATAAAGCCTTTTTTATATGTAATGTGTTACTTTATATCATTTTAAATTTAGTGTATAACAGTTGTCACTCCTTATAATATTCTTTGTCATATTGATATTTTTAGCGGTGCCTAATACTTTTGGCCAAAGCAGTATTAGACATTGCCTTTCTAATAGGCGAATTTCTCAATGGTGACATTTTGAAAATTTCTGATTTTATATTGAACACCCTGTATAATATTTTATTTCTATTCAAGCATGCACTTTAAGCTAATCGTGTATACTTTCCTTTGGTCCATTGCGATGACTGACATTGCATTAGTCTGGGAGATATAACGTTTAATTTCATGGCCTTCAAAATTTAATAGAATCATAAATACTTGAATATCTTTCTTTTGTAGCCAATCTAATTCTAAAATAAAAATACTTCAATTCTCTTTAATATAGCAAAGTTCATAACTATGTATTTCCGATACCAGTGAATGTAACTTCCTGTTACGAATTTACCTAAAAATAATGTTGCATTTTATACAAACGCTGAACGTTTCAAGTTTTTGCAATAATCGGAATTTTAAAAGGTCTAATGGCTGTTTTCGGGGAATGACCCTGTATAGTCCTCTAGAATTAAATGTAGCAAGTTTATTATGGATCTCAAACCCTGATTTCCAAATTAATTAAAAATCGTTCAAATTAAACGAACAGCCTACTCATAAATACCGAGAAATGCAACTCTCGCGGTGTAGTTTGTGTGTGTAAGTTGTGTTCAATGGCTTTGTGACAGCATCACAAGTCGATCCGGGATTAAACTCTCTGAAAAAATGTCACCGTCCCTCCAGAGAATTGAACCCCGGCACCTATTGTTCTCCCACAACGATAGTCAGCTGCCTAACCACTGCGGCCATCGACCCGTTAATTATCATTTAATCCCAGATGTCTTTTTACTTGGAGGTCAATTGAACAGCGAACAAAGTCGACATTTTGTTCCTGTTTTATTGACTTACACCTAGAAAGATATCTGGGATTAAAGGACTTCAGATACATATCTAAACGTGAAATTACTTTCCAAGGAGATGATAAGGAAAATCCCAAAGCTTAAAAAATGTAAAAGCTCTGACCGGGAAATTATTGACTTTATTATATTTACTATATTAAATTAATATTTTATTGTGTTTTCAAATTTAACCACTTTGTGTTTGTAATTTATGGAACTTTTGTTGCCCAAGTTGTGTTATGTTATTATTTACTCTTCTAATAACTTTTGTTTTGATAGAACAATATAAGAACACTTCAAATTCTAAGTTAATTGAAAAGGATATGCTGCATGTACACAAACTTAAATATTGAATCAGCAATAGACATGGCAGATAGAAAATAGTTACTTGTTTACTAAATGCCAGTTTGTTGAACTTTTGTGAAATGCAAATTTGTGTTATTTTAACAGTTCTTATTGTTATTGGTTCTTTTGTTTAATTTAAGCGCTAAGTCGTTAAATCTTTGAACCTGAACTGTAATATCTTAATATTTTTAAAAATCACTTCGGAAATATCTATGAAATAAAAGTAAGAGAAAGTACAATAAAAAAAAAATCGTAAGTAAATAAGAAACTGATTCAAATGCTATCGCATATATTATTGTTTATCTATAGAAATCTATACGACAAAACCTATTTCACAGTTTCTTACAACAAACCCCAATTGACACAAAGTCTTGCTACGTGACTTAATCAAGAATAACGTTCTGTAATTCTACAAAGAACTGACAGATTATATGTATTATGGAGTGATTGGTTAAAAATCGCAGAAGCATTCTTTTACCAGAAAATGCCGAGAGGAAAACTTCTTTAGCCATCTCAACTTAGTAGTTAAACATCTACTCCCAGCAGAATGGTGGTCCAGCTCACAATTATCATGAAATATTTACATTAAATAATTTTTTTAAAAAAGAAGGATAGGTGAAAGTGGCGCACTTCAATGCCTCTCCGGGTCCTCTAATTTGACGCAATTAAATGGTTTCCTATAGAGTCATGCATGAAGAAAATAAGGTATGCCGTCAAGAAAACAGTACAACGACCATTTCCATATTATTGGATTGGTAATATGGTGCTCCACAAAAATCGACCAAGATCTAAAGAGTGTTCAATTAAAAAAACTACTTAGTCTGTTAATTGTTTCAAAACGGGACAGTCAATTTTTTCTGGTCCTATAAATATTGAATAGTTATTGAAATACAAGACATTTCATATAAAATACTGTCAAATTAGCAAAACTTCTTTTGTAATATTGTCGATGAAATGCTGATTTCTTCGAAAATTTAAACGAAATCTTTTTTTGTCAGCTAGGTATATGAGCTAGGGAGTACAATGACTTTGAGTAATAATGTACCTTAATTATAAATTATTTCCAAATTTCTTTTAACTTTAACATAAAAAAAGTTTATTAAATAGTAACTTGATTTGTATAGCAAACATTTAAAAAATCTGCCAAAACCATAATTAACATTAAATGTACATATGTCATTTTACTATAACAGATGAGACACGTCATCAAGAACCGTCATGTTGACGAGAGGCAGTCTTGTCAAATCTATTGTTTATATCTGTACGTGTAGGTTATATGATAATAATCAATTGGGTTTGGGTTTCTTCTGAAACTCAAACTAATAATTCAAACTAATCTATTGCGTCTTCCTCTGTCCTGTTCTCACCCACGCAGCGCTATTCTGGATCTATGCTACCAAAATTCGCCTGAGAAGAATGGAGGTTCCACAGAACAAAATTCTGAAAATAATTGCGGACGCCCCATGGTTGATCTGCAACACCTACCTCTGCCATGATCTGGAGATTCACGAGCCGAGCACACTTTTTAGCTGGCGCTCAAGACCCTGGAGAAGGTAGAACGATCGACCAACCCCCACCACGCATCGTCGTCAGAAGGGCCCCAACATGTGCTGGTACACCGGATTCCGGACTAACGACCCTTTGGACTTCTCGAAGGCATTCTTACATCACCCAGGCAGTGGAAGATGCATCAAAATGCAGAAGAAAAGTCTTAGGAACTCGAGTTTCCCGGTAGACAAACTAGAACTTTGTAAACACATGAAAATTTTTATATGAATTCCTTTGAAGTTTTGGTGGCAATATCAATCATCTCTATTGCCATTACTTGGTTCCTCGAAACAGTATACGAATTGCTAGATGATATTCTGATGCCAACTCTTTACCATTAGCATGGGATGTGGATAACTGAACTCAGTAAAGAAAGGCCTTTTTTTTACCTTCTTCCCGTTGGGCATTTATCATTTCATTAGAAATTTTGAAAAAGTAGTGAGGAATACAATTGAGATCATAGTGGGTGTAAATCACTATCGCTTTTCATACTGACACTCTAAGTGCTGATGTTCGGAATGTGATATCGACCCAAAGCCCTTCCCTTCATACAAATGAACCAAGTTGTGCCATCATTACCTAACTCACTTTTAAACGACTTTAAACAAAGTTGTATCCATTGGTTCCCGATGCTGAATAGGACGAATTAATAGACAACCGATGACCACATCATTTTCTTTAAATAATTGTAGCATCTGAGAGGAATTAGAATGACATAAATGGATATCTAAAATCGAAAGGGCTTTTGCGTGTAGTTTTTGTAGAATAAATTGATCCAGCGAGCAGCGAGACGATTTCTGATCAAATAAACTTCAAATAAGAAAAATATTACGACATTAAAATAAATTGAAAATTTCGAATACATCTTATTCTAATTCATTACCTTTTGATCTGCAATATACATACGCCATATGTTCTATAGTTTCACCGGTTTCTCCTTAGACACATTTTGGCGATACTATTTAAAATATCTCACAAAGCAGAAACAAGCAAAAAAAAAATATCGAGCCAAACCTCCCAACCGAAAACATACATGCACTTTTATATGTAAGTACTACGTCTGACAATAAGTCCAGAATACTTGGAAACATCCTACCATACAACCTCACAGTCACACACATGATTACATAGCTCCGGTTCTCCGGACGACGATGTTCCACAGTCTTACCATGTCCGTGTTTTGTACGTCGCGAAGGAATGATCTAACATGGAGGTCGTCGTTTCATCCAGGGGGCGTGAGTATCGCTCCTCCTTTCGCCACGCCTATAACGCCGGCACCCTTCGCGCTTTACCACCGGAGCGCTATCTACCGGCGTCTATCGCAAGTAAAGATAGACAGTGTGCTCGCTCGCTATGTTGTGTTGTTTTATTGCTGTATAAGCTGTTTCATTATTTCCAAGAGTTGTAGATAAGATTGATAGCGGGGACGGAGTTCAGATAAAAACCCTCCGCCGATTATTCCTTTTTTGTTCTTCTTCCCTTCTTACCTAGTAGTACTAGTATAGTTGCTCGCTCGGTTTCATTACTTCATTCGTCGTTGCCGGTTTGTTCTTCTCCTACTTCTTGTTCTTATTTTTATTCTCTCTGAGACGCAGACTTTACTCCGTTGTCGCCCTTATGTCTTTTTTTTTTTGTCATTTTGCCCTACGGATTAGACATCGGAGTGGTGTTGTAAAAAGTAAGCAACTAGATTCTTTCTGCTGTTTATAAATTGTATTAAATTGCGAAGCATTTTAGAATTGTTATTAAAGCTAATGAATATTAATCAATTTTCTTATCTAGGTAAACCTAAGCGGTGACATAATATGAACTACTTTGAAAATTGCTTCATTATTTCCTGCAATATTCCAAAAAGGGAAAACGGTTTTGATTGAATTTACACTCATGTAAATTATAAATGAAGTCATCCATTACTTGATGTTATTGAAACTGTTTAATTGTCATCAATTCAACCGAGAAATGTTATTTATTTCATAGCAATATTTACAGTTGAGAAGCTTGAAGGAATGACTCTAATTCAGTCATCAGAGACTACAATAATAGAGGGAAGAATGGACGGAAAGGAAGTAATGGCCAAAAGTATACAGAAACAGAATGGAGCTCCAGATCATCCAGCATCAAATTAGCCCCCACCACAATCGAATCTAAAAAATTATGCCAAAAGATAAAATCGATTTATTCACTTCTACAAACATTTTAAAGCTGGCTTTAAAAAGATGAAGGTCATCCTACTACACTGATTCGTGATTTAGTAGTACTTATCTATACCTATCGGGCCTAACCAAAAAGTTCAGGTGCACAAAAATGCAATCACTCCGAATCATTCAAATATTTTGCCAAAATTTCTTGAACTGGTTCCAAATACTTTACTTTTTTTTGCGATTTCTGGGAAATTCTTTTTGCTTTAGCTTAGATATTATATGTATATCTCAGCGGTACAAGGAAACACAAAGCAGACTTTTTACCAAGAGAGGATGGTAGGATATCCAGTCGAGTGCTTAAGTTCCTCTAGGTTTTCTTTATTCATCAGAGTAGCAAATATTTTCAATAGAAACATGTGTGGGTCTTAAATATACTTGAATTAAGAAACGATGCCAACGTTACAACTGTTTTCATATCTAGTAGGTAGTTCTCTCGGTTTTCTTTCATCATTTTTCAAAACTGTGGAATAATGCAGAACAAACTTAGAACAACTTTTAAAATGTCCAATTTCGAAAAACCAGAAGAGAGGAAACACACTTTTAAGTATCTTACTAGATAGAAAAAAGTACTCGCTATACTTCTGCTAGTGGCTTGGCGGACCAGCTTAATACATCAAAATAATCTCAATATTCAAGATAACGGGTCGATGGCCGCAGTGGTGGATAGCCAGACAAGTAATACAGCTTACGGAGTCACTGCAACTAAGCACCCGCCACACATTAAAAAATAATAATAATAATTCTGTTCAAAGAATAGAATTGGGATAGAGTTCGAAAATTAATGCGCATGCTTAGTTTGCAGCCAATTGCAAATAAAACTGCTTCTTTTCATTCTTTGTCCTAGATGTCCTGGTTGCAAATTGATCTCTAGATGTCGCTTTATACATTTACGTTAGACAATTGGTATTAATTAAATTTGTTTCTTTGGATATAACAATTTTTTCGAAAAATTGAAGATGTTAGATCTTGACAATACTGAGTCAAGTGGTGCTTATGAAGTTGCTTATTTTGGTACCAAAACAAAGAAAGCAAATAAGAAAATTTTATAGGAGATACTGTGCTATAATATAATCACACTGATTTTTTTTTCGAAATCTTTCGAGCCGGTCGAATTACAGTGTACAAGATGCGGAAAAATTTGGCAAATAAGCACATAGAAGTGTACCTTAATATACTTGCCGACTAGTTCTTAATAACTATGACTCATTGCTTAGTGTTATCAAAAGGATGACCTATTTTCCCAGTAATTGATCCAGATCTGTAACGTTCTGAAATGGATTTCCATTTTTATATTGTTTTTGTGAGGTTAATTTATTATAATATTAGTTATTTCCAGTAAAATAATTATAATAATTTCCAAATGCAAATAGAAACACACGTGCATTTGTTAAAGTTTAATGTGCAGCACATCATTGAGTACTGTGTAGGCATTTTGACGCAAAGGGAAGAAAACTGTCTACACAAATGAAAAAAAAAAAACAACATTCTTCCAGTTTCTTTCGGCGTCTGTTGATTTCTGGGCGTAGTGGCAAAAGTGACGATAATATCAAACCACTCCATAATTGCAATAAAAGTATAAAGCTTACTTTGCTTGAGGCACTAGGAATAGAAAATCAGAAGAAAAATAATAGGTATAACTTATGAATATATACAGATTGAACCAAACATAAAACCACTATTCAAATATCTAAAATAAAAGCATCAAGTATAAATCAATACATTTTGCACGCCCATGTATTTTAATTTCAATAAAGTTATAAATAATGCCATTGATTATTAAAATTTATTTGTAATTAATTCTAGATTCAATGCTGAAGATAACTTAAAGTTGAAACATGTCCACTGTTTACATGAAAAATGTAATAAAATGGATTACAACTCGACACACACTCTCTCTTTAAATGTTGATTAGTTTGACCGATATAGCATTTATTATAGTCTTCACAGTCTAATTTATAAATGACATTATTTTGATTATCCTTTTTATTGGATGCCTTTAAATTAGGGAGTAAGGGTTTATTGTTAATACGTGTGAATGTTATATGATATATTAATTGATTTTTAATGTATCAGCATTCATTTTACATGGTTACAGAGTTGAAGAGTTTTGTAGCTGTCTTCCGTTGTACTCTGCATTGAAGATATTTATTTTAAGACACTTTGCCGCTATTGCAAAAGAAATACAAATGAGTGTAGCTGCAATGTTTGACTTCATTTTTTTACCTTTCATTTTAATTATAATACCTACCATAAACAAATTACAACACTTATACTTTATACAGTATGTCCCAGGATTGAGTTTACAAGAGGAAAAAAATTTTTATTTTTGATTTTACAAGAAATGAATAAAATTTTTTGCTTAATTTCAAATGACCAAATCTCTAATTAGCATTTCAGTACCACTTATCTATGTTCTAAAAAATTCTTTTTTAATTTTTTTCATCGCAGTACATCTATTATTTTTTAATGGTAGAAGCATTTGACTTGAAAATGTCAAACACTAATTTATTTGTCAAAAATAACTTCAAACTGTAATTCTAAAGTTTTGGTGAAAATGTTAACGTTATCACAAAAAAATATATTTAATACAATGTTACGGGTTACAATGTTATTGGGGAAAAGAGTTATCGTCGTATTTCTGAAGAATTTAATACAGAATTTCCCGAAGTAACTGTTTCCCGTATGGGTATAAGAAAGTTGGTGAAATTTTTTTTTGAAGCTGGTGCTGTTCTGAATTTAAAAGAAAAGAAAATAGTACGTGATGAAGATGATGCTACTACAGTTTTAATTTTGTATTCGGTGCAAGATAATCCTAAACTTTCATTGCGGAGACGAGCGCTTCAACTGAATATGAGCAAATCCCATATTCAAAGAGTTTTGAAGGAACGTAAATTATACCTTTATAAAAAAATTATTAACTTTTAATCATACGTTAGAACCGAGAGATGATTAGAAGCGTCTCTACTTTTGCATGTGGATGGGAGATGAAATAATGAAGAACCAAAATTCGTCACAACATGTTCGTTATTGGAGTGATACTAAGCCTCACCTTAGAATTGCATCAAAACGTCAATACTTTGTTAAGGTAAACGTGTGGTGTGCTGTTTCTTATCATGGAATAATTGGACCATATTTTTTTGATCCCAATGTAAATAAATCAACACAATTATTCAATGTTGGAAATGGTGGAAATGTTGAGCAATTTTTTCTGGGATGGTTTAAGTGAACTCTCAGTTGCTTATCGGCATAGGATGTATTTTCAACAGGATTCACCGTTCGCGCATCGTAGCTGGCTGGCTCAATCAAAAATTCGAAAATAAGTGGATTGGCTGGAATGGTCCTGTTTTGTGGCCTCCAAGAAGCCCTGACTTAACAATTTTAAATTTTTATTTGTGGGAACGGTTAAAGCAACTAGTCTACATGGACAACTTGCCTAACAATGTGGAAGTATAAAAAAATCGCATTAGACATGCTGTTGCATCCTTTGATTTGCATTGAAGAAATTCGCAGCAGCCGCAGTTCCTTGTAGCGGCTCAGAGTCGAATTGTGTGCTGAAAGGGGTGGCGAATTAATAGAATAGTTTTAAACATTATTGTTTCTAGCCTATTTCTTTTTTCGAAAAAAAAAATTTGTAATTCCAAATAGGGGTTTGACAGTTTCGTAATTCTAATTACAGATTTGGTCATTTGAAATTAAGCAAAAAATTTTATTCCTTTAGCACTTCTTTGTAAAATTTTTGTAAACTCAATCCGGGGACAGACTGTATATAAAATAAAAAGTTAGCAGGTACAGATATGTATGTATACAGTGTGTAACAAAAGTCAGGAATATTGAGATTATTGTCACACTCGAAAAACAAAAATCAATGTGTCCGAGCGTTTTTCACACAAGTGATTCGTTTTTGTTTTGTTTGTTTTATTAGAAAAATTAGACCTTTATATTTTAGAATGAAACACAACATTATTCAAATAACTGCCGAATTATCAATTACTTTTTTGAATGTTTGGGCTTGAACTTTGTGAATGGTTACTTCGATTTCGTGGTTCAAGGCTTCAACTATCTCTGGATGGTTAGCGTTATTTCTAACCATTTTTAAAACATTTATTTTTAGTCCAACGGGCTCAAATCACAGCTCCGAGACGACCAATTGACATCAGAATTACGGCTAATTATATCATTTTCGAAAATACTGGCTCAAATTGTTACTTTGAAAACGTGAAGTAGCGCCGTCCTGTTGAAACCAAGCATCGTCCATGCTCGTCCCTTCAATTTGTAGAAACAAAAATTCGTTCAGTAGGACACGGTAATGGCTGCCATTGACCATATCAGCGACTCTTATTTTCGAAGAAAAGTAGCCCAATGATGCCATCGTGCCAATCCGCTCGTTTTGTATGCATCGGCTTCTCAATGATGATGTTTGGATTTTTCGGAGTACGCGGTGCTCGAAATCCAATCGGATCATCATGAGGCTTCAGTTCTTGGACTAACTGAATTTTGTCTGTCTTCGTGCCTTCAGTCTTCAGTTCCTGGAAATGTGATGACCAGTTGCGGTTCATGGATTTTCCATGCACTCTTTCGGCCGAGTGCACTGGACGAGAACGTGGACAGATTGTTTGTCCAATAAAGCTCCAGTTTCACGAACTCGCTTCACGAATTGATCCACAAACTGAGTTAAAGGCCTGTAATTTATTCCAAATTTCTTACAGTTTGGGTTGAAGATCACCAATTTGGAAGCAAGTTTTCAATATTTCCCATTTTTGCTCAAGCGCAGAAGTGTCCTATTTTGCAAATGTCAAACATAAAACTAAATTTCTGTCAATTCGTAGATATCAAAATCAAAATAGTCGGTAGTTCAAATTCCAAATGCAACAGTGTGGCAACTAGACCCACACTGTATTTTAAAAATATAGATTTAATATCCGAGTAACTCTTATTGTAAATATAGTTTGTTTTTAATTAAACTACCCCGTACATTATGAATTTCAATGTCTATTGCAACTATTATTGTATCTACTAATTTTCTGAAACGCGTTGACGCTTTCTCTTCTTATTGCTGTAATATAACTGTAACATTTGTGACGTTAAATTTATAATTTATGGTGTGGAGTAACTTTCTATAGTTTTTGATGTAGTTCTGACTGACCTAATTCTGATGAAGAAAAAATAAATGAGGAAGACTACTAAATTAATTAAGCGTTATTTGTTTGTAGCCCCTTTGTTAGCATATCGGGTACTAGAATATTAATTTTTTCACCTTAATCTCCAACTTTCCTCTTATGCATATTGATACAATAACGCCCACGCTACTGTGGGATATTAACCGCCCAACGTCTGCCGATAAACAAAACATCTGTATTAATTACTTTGATAAATCGGAACTGTATACGAATAAGACAGTAAGAAGAGAAAGAGGGGATAAGAATGGAAAAGTATAGAGAGAGACGGTAGTAGATGAAAGGGGAGCATAATCAGGGTGAACGCCCTTCCTGCTACTGCCGGCACCACGGCCGTGTCACTATTAATTAAACTTTTTATCACTTTATTAAACTTTCCCATCGTAAGAAGATTAAAATTAAAACTTGGAACGCAGTCGCCGTCGGATAAACTAAATTAAAAAATAAAGTAAGCAAAAAAGGACTGACGACGAAGTTTAGAACAGGAGAGGCAACAAGAGCTAAGACAATGCCGGAGTGAAATTTAATTGATGTAATTTTGTAGCTTTATTAAAGGGAGAGTACTGATGGAAGTGAATTTTTGCGGCTCTTTCGAACTTAATTAATAATTATACATAATCGGTATTCCATGTTATATGGAAATAAAACAAAAATTAGTTGGTTCCATTATCTCAGTTTATTTGAATGCTAGCGATGAAATTACGTGCTACTAACTAACTAACTAATTAACTAAAAACAATTACAAGCGACTTCAACTGAAAAACAAGTGCCCAACCTGCAACGATGAAATCGATGAAGTAGCCAAAAAGAATCATGTTTTATTTTTGTTCATTTTTACTCAAATTTAATCATTTTTTTGCGAAAACATTTCCTAATGACGCGTTTTACAAAGATAAATATTAACTTTCGCACTTAAATCCTGTACAAAATACATTCAAAAGGAATCGACGAAAGGTAAAAGTTGTTTCTTTGCGGTTTACCATCAACATCTATCGAATATCACCGGCGGCATCTGAAAACTATAATGTACATGTAGACTTATACACAT